>JAMKQA010021317.1:0-24145 GCA_024699735.1 Posidonia australis | reverse complement strand
TAAAAATATTCCATTCCATTTCATTCCACTATACAATTCCTTATGTACCAAACACTGGAATGGAATAAAAATATTCCATTCCATTCCATTCCATTCCAAATTCCATTCCAAAGTTCATTCCATTCCTCTCTATTTGCATTCCAGCGTACCAAACGCTACCTTAGAGATCACCAGAGAGCAACCCTACGCATGCTAGTGTCGGAGGAAAAGGAGGAGGGAAGAAGTCTTTCCGGAGAAGCCAACCTCAACCAAATATATAGGCAGCGGCAACTTAGAGCATTAGATGCGACCGACTATGCATCCAACATTAAATGTATGTATACTAGTGTTTACAACTCGAGTCTTAAGTGTTGAACGTTTTGGATCTGACGTTCAATATTGAATGCTCCAGCACTAGTGCTCAACACAGGAAGATGCCAGGCCACCTAGAAACAGGTGTAGAATGTCGTTAATCCTGCGTTTAACATTAGATGTAGCACTTCTAGCGTCTAACTCATCCAGAGTCTAATTTAAATATCTGGCCTAATTATTATCCAGAAAATTGGTCGTTATAGCCTAACCCTATTTAAGGAATTTTGTCGTTGAAATTCTCTTGGCAAAACACTAAGGGTATTAAAATTAGGACATCATAGAACAACTCAGACAACAACACATCAATGCCACCCAAAACGCACGATTCATAAGTGAAATCTGTACTCCACAAGGTTGTCTCATCCTTCTTAAGTTTATAGCAACACCAATGACTCAGTTCTTATTGAGTCCGAATGTTGCAAAATCCTGTGTGAAGTTCCTTTTGGACACAAAATCTCTACCTAAAGACTCCAAAATAGTGTCTTCTAGGATTGTAAAACATCCAGAGTACCTTTGGAAACACAAAACATAGGATTGAACATGCACAATCAATTTCCACTGACGTCCACTACGCTACTCTGATGCACAACTTGGTCAAAATCACTTTAAACACCAAATAACTAGCCCAGAACATCTCATATTACCCTGGAAAACATCCTTCAATCCAAGGCACAAGAGGAATTTGGCTATTGAGATACAACAAAGTTTTTTTATGGATTTGGAGTGTACTAACAGACTAACTCATCAAACGCTATTTGTCTCCAGGAATTACTTCCTAGAATGACACTCCACCGGATCTAGAGCACAACCTTCACTGTGGCCAAAACCAAACACGTGGATGGATAGTTCCTTTCGTGATCCTTTCGATCTGTAAGAATCACAAATTACTACGTTGCCTCACTGTAACAGGAACTTATCTCAACCTAGAAGGATTCAACTCTTATTAAGTCCCAATGTTGCCAAAATCCTGTGTGAAGTCCCTTTTGGGCACAAAATCTCTACCTAAAGACTCCAAAATAGTGTCTTCTAGGATTGTAAAACATCCAGAGCACCTTTGGAAACACAAAACATAGGATTGAACATGCACAATCAATTTCCACCGATGTCCATTACGCTACTCTGATGCACAACTTGGTCAAAATCACTTTAAACACCAAATAACTAGCCCAGAACATCTCGTATTACTCTGGAAAACATCCTTCAATCCAAGGCACAAGAGGAATTTGGCTATTGAGATACAACAAATTTTTTTATGGATTTGGAGTGTACTAACAGACTAACTCATCAAACGCTATTTGTCTCCAGGAATTACTTCCTAGAATGACACTCCACCGGATCTAGAGCACAACCTTCACTGTGGCCAAAACCAAAGACGTGGGTGGATAGTTCCTTTCGTGATCCTTTCGATCTGTAAGAATCACAAATTACCACGTTGCCTCACTGTAACAGGAACTTATCTCAACCTAGAAGGATTCAGCTCTTATTTAGTCCCAATGTTGCCAAAATCCTGTGTGAAGTCCCTTTTGGGCACAAAATCTCCACCTAAAGACTCCAAAATAGTGTCTTCTAGGATTGTAAAACATCCAGAGCACCTTTGGAAACACAAAACATAGGATTGAACATGCACAATCAATTTCCACCGACGTCCATTACGTTACTCTGATGCACAACTTGGTCAAAATCACTTTAAACACCAAATAACTAGCCCAGAACATCTCGTATTACCCTAGAAAACATCCTTCAATCCAAGGCACAAGAGAAATTTGGTTATTGAGATACAACAAAGTTTTTCATGGATTTGGAGTGTACTAACAGACTAACTCATCAAATGCTATTTGTCTCCAGGAATTACTTCCTAGAATGACACTCCACCGGATCCAGAGCACAACCTTCACTGTGGCAAAAACCAAACACGTGGGTAGATAGTTCCTTTCGTGATCCTTTCGATATGTAAGAATCACAAATTACCACGTTGCTTTACTGTAACAGGAACTTATCTCAACTTAGAAGGATAGATATTGGTGGATTTATCACGACTCGCTGCGATGGTAGCCTCGTAGGTTTAGACGTGAGATCGTCAAAACACACTTAACCCATTTATTAAGCGTAAAGTTCGTGTCAAAGATACCATAATCTAGAGTTAAGGTTATAAGAGTCATTGTTTCTAGTAGTGAAACACCACACTAATGGTAAGGATCACTCGGGAGTCAAACTCAAATGGATCTCTAAACTAAAGAAACTCCCAACAAGGACGTTTGAATTAGCTCGAGCTGTTCCTTCTCTCTGGCAAATCTATCCACAGTGTCATTATCTTGAAAATACCTCTACTAGATTCCCAAGAATAGTTTTCCTAAAGTAGGAAGCAACTGCTAAGAGGAAAATATGTGAGATCACATCCACTAGTTCGACCAGTGGTGCCACCAAACGAGATGGATAGTCAACTCCACTTGACTCACTTTATCTCTACTCTAGAAACTCAAAATCCAAAAGCAAACATAGGAGAAAGGAGATCTCTATGGATTGAATAGCATAATATCATTAGACCCACCAACAAACAAGAAACTTAATAACTCGATACTTAAGGAAAATATTGAAAAAATAAATCTTCATAGTCCAAACGGCCCAAAGCTATTCGAGTCACGACCAACTTAGCCAACTCGGTATCCGACAAGATACCCCAGACAACACACAATAAACAACATACTGAGCTATGTCACTCTTCAGCCAAGTCCCAAATAAAAATGTACGAGACAACTATACAATACTAATGCATGACTCCACGTGCACCACTTCTTAGATAATCCCGTCCTCAAACAGAGTGTTTGGAAGAAACAACACAGATTTGGAGAATTCACTAGAGCCACCTCAAAACAACAACATACTCCTAGGAATCCATCGAGTCACCTAGAGACGACAATACACATCTAGGGATCCACCAAGTCACCTAGAAATAACAATAAACATCTGAAAATCTACCAAGTTACTTAGAAACAACAGGAGGATAGGACTCAAAATATCCTTTGCATCTATCACAAAGACAACAACAACCACACATCTAAGAAGCCTCATGCTTCACCTAGATGCGACAATAGAAGGACGGAACTGCAGGCATCCTCTCACACCGATACCAACAACATAAGACGACAGATCACAATCACCGACTATCAGCAAACGACAAACACTAGCAAGAAAGGATAAACAGCAAACAACACAAACAAGTAAAATCAATAAATATGGAGGGTCACACAAGAGGCAGTCACCTACTTAAAGGACATCTTAGAGCCTTATTTCTTGAATCAAGACTCTGCACAAATCACAGGCACAAATAGTGTGTCGAACTGTCCGACGTTAAGCTGATAACATTGGCTACAAGCAGTCTACCGAATTACGACTAATAGTGTCTGCACTGTCATGATGAAGTTACCTCATAAAGGAGCGATCACCGTTCCACGATTCTTCCGCCTGGAGAATCCTCACAAAACTAATTGCTTCTAGGAAGGCAGTTCTGTCTCTTAAGACGTTACCAGCAATAGAACGCGCATCCTACCCGTTCTTGCCAACACAGGGTACGTTTTATCATGACGTCCTCTACATGGTTCTCAGGCGGGAGTCTTGTATCTTCACATCTGACAACATCCGAATCTCAGTGTTCATGACGATGGAGTGTTATACCTCTCCATCGTACCACAAAACACCTCAACCTATAGACTTCAACCTCGGTCTCGCGAACGACCTTTAAGGAGTGTTATGCTTCCAAAATCCGACGAATGCTCCCCTACATTCTATTGGTCTCCAACGTAAATAGAAAGCATTAGAAAATTCTTTCTAAATTATTTTCAAATGTGCTTTTCTCTTTCCAAAACTCTCTTTTTGGAAAATCAGTTCAAAAACTATTAAATATCTTTTAATACTCACAAATCACTATACCCAACAGCGGCATAGAAACCAAGGCTGAGAAATGACAAGTAAAACACAACCTCGATAGCTCTCCTGTCAGGCCTAGACAAGCATACCTTGAGAGCGTTTGGGTTTACGAGCACCATGTTCAACCCACAACCGATACCCAAGAAGACACCAACAAAAGTGTTTTCTGAACGTCAAGCTCACCCAGAAGACATTGCAACATAGTAATCACAACCAGAACTCTATGTTCTGGCATCACTATGTAAGACATCTATTGGCTCGTGTTCCTCGAGAATATAGTCAGATTGACTCAAACACCTGAAACAGTACTATTGAATACTTCATTCAGTGTACTACATACAAAACCACATAAGCCCTAGACCTAGGAATGATGTCATGATTCCTAAAGTCTAGCCTAAATCATATAGGAAAGGTCTATTATTTCTAAATCATATCATCTTTTATTCTACCCACATCTTAGGTAGACTTTTGTTAATTTATTTTAAGTAATCCTTAAATCATTCTAATGATTGTCTTAATCATTTATATCTATTATGTCATAATAAATCCACTAGATTAATATATGCCATCAACAAACAACTCCCATTAATCAAGAAAACACTCTAAAATAACATACAAAGTAGTCAAGGGTGTTGAACATTGGAAAGCCAGCGTCCAATGTTAAATGCTTTAAAGTTGGCATTTAACACCCTGACACCATATTCCGCAATAAAGGTCATTAAATCTTAGCATGTATTCTATTTCAAATCAATCAGGGTATCAAATAGAACCTAAACATCTGTACAAATACTGTATGCAACTCTTATTCCAAATTAAAGTCCCCTGAAGAGAAAAATATAACCATTTATCACCCCAGGGTGTTAGACGTCCAAAACTGGACATCTAACGTTGAACGCCCCCGGTTGGACGTTAAACAAATTGCATCAGGTGGTTCAGCTAGAACCTCCCTTTCAGGCATGCAAATCCACCAAAAATTCTCACCATTACCACCGATGGATGGGAGGCAACCACACATCTATGCATAACACATATGTAGCAGCCACAACCCCAATTAGTAGGTATAACCCAGGGAAAGGAAGGAAGAAGGAGGAGAGAGTTTAACGCTCAAAGGCCAACTATTAACCTCTTTCTCTTTCTTTTGAGCTCCCCAAACACCTAAAGATCACCGGAGAGCACCCCTACGCAGGCCAGGGTCGGAGAAGGAGGAGGAGGGAAGAAGTCTTCCCAAAGAAGCCAACTTCAATCAAATATATAAACCACAACAACTCAAAGCATTAAATGCCATCGAGTAGGTGTCTAATGTTAAATGCCTGTATGCCAGCGTTTAACAATCCAAGTCTCAAGTGTTGAATGTTCTAGATCTGGCGTTCAATATTGAACGCTTCAACACTAGTGTTCAACACAGAAAGATGTGAAGTCACCTAGAAACAGGTGTAGAATGTCGTTAATCTTGCATCTAACATTAGATGTAGCAATCCTAACATCCAATACACTCAGAATCCAATTTAAATATCTAACCTAATTGCTACTCAAAAAATTGGGTCGTTACAGTATGTTTATGGGGTATTTCAGAACATAAAAGGGTTATTGTTGTTTTTACTCTTCTACTCAGCGATATTATGTCTCTACTAGTGTTACCTTTTTTGAGTTCTTACGTTATTCTAATGAGTTTATATCTTCTATTGAGTCTATCCCCCTTCCATCTTTTATTAAGCCTTAGGATATGTCTCTAGATGTTTTTCGTTCCTTGCAGGTATACAGACGATGGCAGCTCATACCAATGTCTCTTGCAACTGAATCGACTTCCTTTGTAGATACAAATCCATCCTCCAGTTTTTCTGATCTTCCTATTATTCTTCGTAACGGTATCCGTTCTTGTACTGCTCACCTTATCTCTAATTTTGTGTCATATGCATCCTTGTTTTTGTAGTTTTACCTTGTCCCTTTCTGTTGAATCCATTCCCAGAAATCATCAGGAGGCACTATGACTTCCTCATTGGAAGGCTACGATGGATGAGGAGATTGCTACTTTGACTGCCTGTGGCACTTAGGAGTTGGTGACCCACACGATTGGAGTTACAGTGGTTACTTGTAGATGTGTCTATACGATCAAGTACAAACTTGACGGGAGTACAGACAAATATAAAGTTTGATTGGCTACTCGTGGGTTCACTCACACATATGTTATTGATTATGTCGAGACTTTCTTTTCCGTAGCTCACCTTAATCTCATCAGTGTTATACTGTCTATTGTCATCAATTATTCTTGAGATTTGTACCAGTTAGATATCAAAATGTCTTCTTGAGATTTGTACTAGTTAGATGTGGGACAATCGAGTATGTAGATTGAAGAAGGTAATCAATGATTTACAGCAGAGTTCTTGGGCATGATTTGAAAAGTTTAGTCAAGTGACTATAGTTGGTGGTTTTCAGAGGTGTACTGTTCATCACTCAGTGTTCTATGGGAAAACTACTTGTGGATGTGTTATCCTAACAGTATATGTAGATGATATCTTGGTGACAGGAAGTGATAAAAAGGAGATTGCAGACATTAAATCATTTTGTCACCAAAGATATAGGAAAACTACGGTATTTCTTTGACATTGAGTTTGCCTATGCAAATGAAAAGATGTCACTGTCTTAGAGGAAGTATGTTTTAGATTTGTCATAAGAAACAAGTCTTTTGGGATGTAAGTCAGAGAGTACTCTAATTAAGCAGGCACCGGCCTTTTAAAACACTAGTTCAGACTTATTAGAAGACCTCGATCAGTATAGACGATTGATTAAGAAGCTTATAGTGACTCAGTTAGATATTTCATATGTAGTTAGTCTATTGAGTTAGTTTATGCATGAGCCTAGGAGAATATACTAGACTGGAGCTTTGCGTATTCTATCTTATGTTAAAGGTGTTCCAGACAGAGGCTTAGTCTACAGAAGAAATAGTTATGTAAAGATCATAGCCTACTCAGATTCAGGATATACAGGAGATTAGGGAGACAGGAAATCAACAGTAGGCTTCTGTACTTATGTAGGAGGGAACCTAGTCACTTTGCACAGTAAGAAACAGAATGTTGTGTCAAGATCTAGTGCTGAAGCAGAGTATAGAGTTATGGCTCAAACAACTTGCGAGATGATGTAGATCAAGTCACTCTTGATGGAGCTTGGTTTCATTGATGAGTTACTCATGTCGATGCACTGCGATAATTAGGTTGTCATTTTTATTGTAAATAATCTCACATTTCATGAGCGTACGAAACACATAGAAGTTGATTGTCATTATGTGAGAGATTTAGTGATAAAGGAGGTTGTGACTACACCTTACACTCAGTTATCGAAGCAGCTAGCTAATATCTTCACAAAGGGATTAAGTGTTGGTGTTTTTTAATCTTCATGTAATAAACTAAATATAATTGATATGTATGCTTCAACTTGAGGAGGAGTGTTAGAGTTATATATCTATTTGTCTAGGTTAAGTATCATGGGTAAGTGGGTTATTGGATATCCATTTAGTCTAGGATGTCTAATAGACCTTATATATATATGTACCTTCACATAACATGCAATATACACTTTTTCCCTTATCCTTTTTACATCAAGCATCCTAAAAGCAACAAAATTGATGGGGAATCAAGGAAATCACTCTATTCTTATTTTTCAACTCACAAGGAAGTGAGGGAACTCTATTTCCAAGGACTCCTTATTGTCAATCATATAAACATTATATTGGAATCCCATTACTTTAGTGTTTTCTAAGAAACTAATTGGGTGCTTAGTTTTTAACTCGGTTGGTTCTATTACTTAACATTGTAGCGGATTTTGAGAAACATCATGTATATTTGCATAATCCTAAATACTGGTATTATATTATAACTTTTAATGCTGATGTCAATAGTTTGACCAGATTATTGAACTTGTGATGTGTCTGGCCAATGTTTGGTGATCAGCCTGAAAAGCTTGACCTTGTCTACTTCAGTATGACATGAGTAGCAACAATAGTTGTATGATATTCTTTATTATATGATAAGTAAACAAAAATCCATAGTAATGGTCACAAGTTGCAAAATCTAAGAAATAATATTTAAATTTGCTATGTGAAATGAAAGAGTTCTTCCTTTGGGGGGGGGGTGTTGTTGGTGGAGGTAGGTGTTTGTAACACCTAGAAATTCATTTACCTTGTAATTATATATTTTAATGAATTTTATTGTAGACAGGTGTTACTAGTGCGAGGTTATTTCAGTAATTCAGTGGTTTTGTACTTTGGTCTCATTGTTTAGCTTGTTCTATGTCTTATCTTTTATAGAGGTATTGTGCTTATACTCCGATGTGTGAGCGTGTAGGTAGAGATGGGTTACTATGCCCCGTGTTGTGACTAGTTGGTGGGTAACTAGGGACGTGCGGTTGTGCTTATGTGTTTGAATTGTAGCTATACACATGCACAACTACCTTCACTCACACTTATATAAGGAAAAGAGCATTCACCTTCTTGGGCATGACACTTCCTCCTCCTTCCCTGCCAACTCCCACTTACCCTTGTTCTCCTCCTCCCATTTTCACTGTCGACAAGAGTGAGAGTGAGAGAGAGAGAGACAGTGTGTTGGAGCTTGGCCAGTCAAGAGGAACTTCAGTTTACTTATTGGAAGCGTAGTAAGCCTTGAGTAAGGTCGTGGGTGCCTGGAATGCGAGGTGGTCGTCGATGGAGAGTTTGGGTCGCCGGCGAGGTGGATAAACCCTTGTGGATCATCCTAAAGGTACATACCTCACATTTGTTCTCTTGATTTGCTTGAAAATGTTAGAATTAAGTAGCTTTGCATGATTTTAATGCCTAGTAGAGATTTTATGATTTTAGAGAATTTATGGAGAATTTAATGGCATTTAATGCATGTTGTGGTTATTGTGCTTCCATTTGAGTTCTTCGGCTTTGATTTTTAATATCTCGAGCTTCAGTCAATAGATTGTGGTGATTTTTGTGTTGGATTGTAACATATTTGAATGCCTTTGTTTTGGTATTTTATGGATTTTGTGGTTATGTGTGATGGGATCGCCTGAAGCTCCCATTCCGACCGAATGTTTTGGGTTAGGGCTCATTGTTCTTTTACAGTCGACAGAAATAGCATACCGAATTTATTTCGGTATACTGAGCCTACCTTCAAAATGACCTGAGTCTTGGTTTGGTCGATCATTTTGTTGCGGTTTGTCGGACCAATGTCTTGTGCCTTGGTTCGGTCGATCATTTTGTTTTGATCTGTCGGACCAGTGCTTTGAGACTCCTTAGTTCCGTCGATCGGCCTATTTTGGTTTACCGAATAAGGCCTTTGCATTGTTTTAAAGTGGCCTTTTAGTCGACTTTCGGAGTCGTCTTATATGATTTAATGGCATGGTGTTTTGAGAACTATCATAGTGATATATAAATGACTTTGAAAAGGATTTCAAAAAAATGTGATAGAATATTTGGAAAAGAGTTTTCTGTAGTTTTTATGATGGATTAAAATAGCGAAAAATTGTGTTGCTTGGACTAGAAAATATGACGATATTCTCGGATGATCGAGTATGTCTCCTAGGTTAAGGTCGGAGACCAATAGGTTGTAGGCAAATGTTCGTCGAATCTGAGGTATAATACTCCTAGATTGTTGTTTACGAGACTGAAGCTGAGGTTCGTGGGTTGAGATGTCGTCTAAACCTAATGGTATCACACTTCGATTGTCAATAGACATTAAGGCTCAGGGTACCGACTGAGTGTGGAGGCACGACACCCTTGCTATCCCTGGTATCGAGTTAAAGACGTCGAAAGGACATACCTTTATGGTGCTAGCCAATGTGGGTAGTGCACATGTCTCGTTTTTGGTGTTGTCCTGAGTGATAGGACAACTTTTTCAGATGGGGTTAACACTTTGAGGATCCTTTAGGTGGAAGGACTTCGGAACGGATTCACTTCTCATAGGGTAGTAGGTCCGTGATGGTGCAGTGTATCCTAATGGTTGCTTGTGGTTAGAGTTGGTTGTATAATACTAAGTAATGCAACTTAGTATGGTTTTTCGGCTAGTGTAGCCTGTGTTTTATGATTTTGGCCAGTGTGACATATGTTTTGTGGTTTTGACCAGTGTGGCCTGTGCTTCCAGGTTTTGGTAAATTTTGTAAAAATTATATTTTAAGAAGAAAGATTCGATTCCGTTTTCTATGTTTTTTGTAGAGTGTATGTTGGGTGACTCATGTGCTTCTTCTTATGGTTTTTTGTTATAGGTGCTGGGAAGCAGTTTTGTGTCTCTAGTGTATATAGTTAGAGCCTCTTAGTCATCCACTACAGGTTCTTAGTAGTTTAGATGCTGTAGTTAGTCTTTAATTTTCTATGAATTGAGTATGTAATTGTGTTTAATTTATTTGGACTAATGGATCTTAGAAGTAATGACACGGGTCATTACAGTGTTCCACTTCGACTATTTTCTTTTTGGCTAAATAGTTTTCTTGAAATCATGATGTTTGCTTCTCTTTATTTCAACTTTCAAGTCATGCTTTAATAGGCTTAAAAGTTTTCCTTCGTTTCCCTCCAATATGTGTGGAATTGTGAGGGGATATCATTGTTTCTTTCGGTACATGCTGAAAAACATACAAAGGAGTTAAAGCATGTATGGATTCCTAGAAAATTAGTCCCCTTTTGACTCCATGGTTTCCTTTCCCTTCCTTTTCGTGTCACAATCACACCTTAGTTGTTATAGTGAAATCCTGAGTAAGTGCAGTCATTTTTCTAGTCAAAATAAGTTCCTATGGAATTTTGACACCTCCTGCACCTGTTGGTTCATGGCCTTTTTAGTTACTGACATGTATTAGGAAGATTATTTTAACGAAATTAAAAAGGATATTAGTTGCAACAATTTTTTTGAGGAAGTGTTAGGGGATTTCATTGTATATGAAAATCTAATTAGATACTATGATTATTTTAAGATAATTTTCTTTTTCAAGAGTTGAGCAGATTTGCTGGACGTGCATGTTTTTCAGGATCCCAGCAACAAAAATGTCGTGAACTGTGATGATAAACTGAAGGGTATACTCTTGGGAAAGCAAAACGTTGAGCTTGCTGAGCTCCCAATACTGATAAAATTGCATTTCCCAAAACAATCTAAGTAATTGTAAGTTTCTTCATTTCAGAAATTATTAAAATTCCTATTTGCAGTATTTTTTGTCTCTTTATGATTATTTAGTTTCACTACTATCCTCTTTTAGCTATCAAAGCTAAAATTTCCACTATTTCAATGTAATGGAATTGGGTGAGCATTTGGCTAAATTGAATAAGGGAATGAACAATGTGGTGAGAATAAATTCTAAGCCTTTCTTTGGATCTAGAATATTTTCGAGAATAAGTGGAGTAGGAATTGGTTGTTTTGTTGGTGTAAAAGTAGAATAAACCTAGAATAGTAATTTCCTTTTCGGAATAGCAATTCCATAAGGGGGTGGAATGAAATTATTGTGGCAAGTTATTCAAATAAGATATTTATTGTACTTACTTAAAATTTTTGTTCAAATAAAGGGGGAGAATGATCTCAGCCTTTCGAGTCGCGATGGACTGTATGTCGATTTTAGAGGAGCAACGGTCACTTCGGGTGCGAAGCTCAGAGCCCTTGGGGTGCCAGGCTCAAGGGAGTGATCTGTAGCTTGTACGTTGTAGGGAGCCTTGCACAAAACACAGGGAAAAGTGGCAGGGGGAGGATGTCTGGTCATAGGTCAGGGATACTTCGATGCCTAAGTCATAGAAAGGGGATCATGTTTAAAGGAGGGGAGAAGAGCCGAGTCTCATGAGAAGTCGCAGCTCTTCTGTGTTGTGTTGGGATGAGTGTAGCATGTGTGTGGCTATGTTTGTCTAGTTGCTTTATTTTGGTACCCTAAGTGGTGCATTTTTACTTGAGTGGTAACAAAGGCTTAGTTGTGGCACGTGTCCCAAGACAGAGAGGAGAGCTATGCGTTAGAGGGCTGTCGGAGGTAAATGACGTGCTCTCCTATGCAAAGAGGCACCATGTCGCCTGACGTGATTTTAAGGTAGGTGGCATTTGCTCGGAGGAATGATGGGTGGGATCTGTGAAAGATCTTCCTAGTAATCTTCCTGAGGTACCGTAGGCTACTATAATCAGATATGACTTTGTCAAAAGATCTTGTGAGAGTGATACGAGTGGATATTTTGGAAAGTTGCATTTTGAGAGTGACATACTTTGAATGTTCTTGTGAGGATCCGTTGTTGCTGATAATGGTCCAGATGTCTCCAGAGTTGGGACCTTTGGGAAAATGCTCCAAGTGTGCAGTGTCCCTGGGCTAAGTGTAGTCCTAGGAGCCTTTCGGGGACTGGTTGTGTGGTTGGCTGTGAAACTGGGCCCCTGGCTGGCATAGGATTCAGCGCTTGACCAGTGCATTCATTGGGAGGTTGTGTGGGTTGTTTGCCCGTTCCTCCACTAAATGGTGTTCAATTATTGAAGTAAATAGTCATCCACCTATTGGGACTTCTGGCCCTTTGAATCAATCTGTCCTTTGATCATCTAGGTGGGAGGTCAAACTGGATGTCTGGTTGCTAACCCTAAGGTGGTGAGTAATCATGATGCTTGTCATGAGCTTTTGCCAGTTAATGTTTGCAACACTTGCTTGGAAGGAGCATGGTGCTTGGTTGGAGAAATGGTGCTTGTCTTGGGTGTGGCGCTCACTTGAGGTCTTTGATGGTTCTCTTTAGCTACCCACCTGGGTGTCTATAAGTTGTTTGCCTAGGGGAGAGGGGAGGGGATGTCCTACAAAACAATAACACAAAATGATATGCTTGTTGCGAGCTGGGCTGGACCAAATGAGAGGGGTCGATGGGAGGTTGGACTTGACCGAAGGTAGGAGTCGTGAGATTGCTTGATCGAACGAGGTTGATCATTAGGTGGATACTTGATGGGTGATAATGGTTGTTGTGAGATTGCTTGCTGAATCAACATAGATTGTTGGGAGGCAATGTTTGATCGAATGATGACGGTTGTTGGGGGACAATAGGGGTCGATAAGAGGCTATGCTCGATCGGACGACTAGACCATCAGTGGTGAGGCTCGATTGAGCGATTGAGCGATTGTGGAGTCAATGTGAGATTGCTCAACCAAACGAGGTTGATCGCTTGGAGGTTGCTCATTAAACGATAATTGCCATCGAGAGGTCACCATGGATCAATAATGGTTGTTGTTGGGAAACCTACCAAACGACCTCTCCTAAGAGGATAAAAGAAAACTAGAAAACTTCTTTATTATGTATATGTGAGTACATGGGATGTGCCCTGAATTACAATTTACACAGTAAATGTAAACAGTAGTTAGAAGAGATTTACAACTTGGTTGCTCCAAGTTGGATCTCTCACTCTACGTGGTCAGTGGTGCTTGTCTTTGGTTGCTTCTGCACAGGTTGTAACCTTTGCTAGTGTTGAAAGGCTTGTCGTAGGGTGGTGGAATGCTTCCCGTTCGTTCAAGTGAGGAAAGGGAGAGCAGATGTGAGGTAGATAGTTGACCATCCAGTGTAGTCCCTTGTATAGGGCCAGGAGGAAAGTACTAGTCAACATTGGCTAGTGGCTGCCTTTTTTTCTATCTTGGTGCCCAACAAATGTGTTTGGGGGTTGGTGGGAGGACGTTCGGCCATAGATTAGGGATGCTCCGACGCCCAAGTTAAAGGAGAATCAGGTTTAAAGGAGGGGAGAAGAACTGATTCTTGCGAGAAGTCGTAGTTCTTCTGTATTGTGGTGGGAAGGGTGTAGCATATGTGTGATGCTGTGTGTGTCTAGCTGCTTCATTTTGGTATCCTGAGGGATGCATTTATACCTAAGTGGTAGCAAAAGTTTAGCTGTGGTGTGTGTCCCAAGGTAGAGAGGAAAGCTACACGCTAGAGGATTGTCGAAGGCAAATGGTGTGCTCCCTTATGCAGAAAGGCAGCTTGTCGCCTAACATTATTTTGAAGTAGGCAGTGTTTGTTAGGAAGAATGTAGGACAGGACTTGCAGAAGATCTTTCTTGTATTCTTCTTAAGGTATCATAGACTCTGGGCTGCTGTTGGTGGTTGTTGCAAGCACAAAAATATTTTTAGATATGACTTTGTCAGAAGATCTTGCGAGAGATACTGATTAACTTTTCGAGAAGTTGCACTTTGTGAGTGATGTGCTCTGAATGCTCTTGTGAGGATACATTGTTGTTGACAGGGGCCGATCAGCTCTAGAGTTGGGACCTTTGGGACCTTTGGGCAAATGCTCCAAGAGTGTCCCCTATGCTAGGTGTAGTCCTAGGAGGACTTCAGGGACTGGTTGTGCAATTGGTCATGAAACTGGGCCCTCAATCAACACAAGATCTGTTGCTCAACCATGCAATCATTGGGAGGTTGTGTAGGTTTTTCCTTCACTAGAGGGTGTTCAGCGACAATCTCGTGAGCCTAAGTTGTTGGTCAGTTGAGGGCTCAATCTAAAGTGATATTCTTGGGCCACACGGGACAATTTCTATATCATCACAGAAGTACTTATTTAATATATTGATGATACTTATTTAATGTATCATATTTAATATTATATCATTATAGAATAATAGTTAATATGATTTCAAATAAAATAATATTTATTCCTAAAATGGTGTTTTATATAATTTCAATTAAAATAATATTACATATAAATACCATTTCATGTGATTTCATATAAAATTTATTTATGAGATACTTTTTTATATTAGTTTTGGTAATGAAGAGATCTCATGTTGGAGTCAAGAATAGGGAGTGGTATTTTTGTAAAATGTAGGTTGATACATGTTCTTTTTTCTTAGAACTTCAATATTTTTTCCTTTAACAAGTGATATTATTTGAATGTACCATTGTATCCTTCATCTTATTCACAACTGTAGAGGACAATAGTGGTCAATGGCGGTAGGTCAGGTCATCGAAGGTGGGTCATTGGTTGTGGGTGATCGATTCATTATGGGTCATCAGAAGTGTGTCATGAGTGTTGTGGGTGATCTTTAGGTAGAAGATGATAGTTCATTATTGAACAAATCATGTTTTAGTATTTTGTAAAGTAATAAACCTGATTAAATAACCCACATTGGTTCATGCCTAATCCATCTCAATCACTAGATGACACCACATGATGGAGGAAATGACATTATGGAATATGGATTGTACCAACCATTGTTAGCGGAGAGTTATCCTTGTTACTCATTGCAAATTAGGAAGCCACCACATCGATGAGGGCAATCCGTAATCCATGCCCTTTGAACATTGACTACTCTTCTTGTTCTTCTTCAGATAAATAGCTAAATTTATCGAAAAGAACAAGGCTGTGCAATATTTCATACCAGAATGCTGAGGTTATCCAAAGGTTGGCTTCCTTGTGAAGGTCTTCTACAACATTGAAAGAATGACCAACATAGAAATGGTGATGTATGGACTGTCTTTGCTTACTTCCAGTGGTTGTGAGAGGAAGATCCTTAGTTTTATTTTAAATTTGAGACAGATCAGCAATGTAGATTGACCAACATTCGGCAGTTAATAATTGAATACATAGCATTCTCAAATTTCTAATTTTTAACTTGAATAAATAAGTACTCCATATCGCCAACATCATTTGTTGAGGATTTGAACAGTTATGTTCTTTTTGGTGTGCTGCAATTGATGATCAATGACAAGCTACAAAATATTTCTCAAAGCAATATACGAAAGAATTTGTATTTCCTTTGTTACCACTGGCAAGGCATCGTGTTTGCAGCTTGCATCTAAAGAAGAATTTGCTTGTCATTGTTCATGAAGACAAATTCTTTCTAAGAGTTTGCTGCTCTATGGTGAGCGAGGATACCACCAACAAACTTTAATCAACATTGGTTTGAATTATTGTATAATTTTGTTGTGGAAGAACATAAATTGTTGGGGTAGTTATTCGAGTAGAGGAGTTATGGTCTTGAGAGCGACCTTACGGAAGACTTATTTGCTGGTATAACGAGTACACAAAGAAGTGAATTAATTAACATTAAGTTGCACTGATATATCAATTAGAAAGCATTTTTATACGAATGCTGAATTTAATGAAAGGGCACCACAACTTAGTGGTTCCTTCTAGAAAATTGTAAACAATACAAGGTTAGGTACTACACCAATAAAAAGTTACTTGAATGAAATCATTCCGTACAACTGGGTTTATTATGGTAAGATACTAATCATCACCTTGTCTCGAATCATGCATAGAATCTAACATTTGAAACTACCCCCATAAATTATTAACAACAAGGAATAAATTTTCATTTTTACAGATGAGAAGAAATATCTACATGTATGTAGAAGAACTATAGGAAATGTTCTACACTTGGAAGTTGAAAAACAAAGTGGAAACACTTGTTACAAGTTAGTTACCATATCATCAAACATTTGCAAACCTGTCTATTGGCTGTCATGATCGAGAGTATCCATGCAATTATGATAAAGATGAAATGAAAAATAATGATGCAGAAGAGGATGTTACGCAGGAACAAAAAGAGATAAAGGCCACAACAGGCATACAATTTTATTCTTTAGATGTAGTATATTAGTTTTATACTCAATTTGGTGATAATTATGGCTTTTATGTAAAGATATTAAACCCTCACAGAGGAAGTATCATTTCGTAGCAGTAAAATTATCTTGCAGCAAGGTCGGTACATTGCCATCTGAAAGAGATCCTCTTAGATATGGGGTTAGACTTGTGTCAAAATTGAATTGTAAGGCTAACGTTAAAGTCTAAAGTGAAACTAGGTCATGTATCATCGGTGAAGTTGGTCTTGAGTACAATCACGTACTACTTGATTATAAACAAATTCATTGTCTACGTCCAAAGAAAGGCTCTAAATGCATGTCGGTTATGAATATGCAGCACATAGCACACAATGGCCTTGCTGGTTTAGTGCTTCAAAGCCATAGCTACATTTGCAGTTGACGTTAGTCTGTGCAAGTATGATATGCCATTGTTAGTCTGTTTTGTTCGGTTGTGGTTGTTTAGTAACCAAGGAAGAAGGAAATCACATGTCGTTATTCAAGACATGATTGAGTTGCATGAGAGGAGTCTTTGAGGCGATCATCAATGATAACAAAAGCTCTTTCTCTACTCACAACATAGTTGATGTTTGTGCATATTTTTAAAAAGTACCTTTGAAATTTAATGTACAAGAAAGAGAAACTAGAAGAAAAATTTGATGAATGCCGTGTATGACTAGAAGACTGTGGTTGAATTTGAGGCTACATGGCCCACGATAATGAAGGCTCAAGGGTTGGAAGATCACAATTGGTTGAACATGTTGTATGGTTTGAAAAGATCATGATTGGTTTAACTTTGTTGTTTGCTTTGAAGAGAATGTGAGTGCATGCATTTGTAAAGTACAATTTGTGGCAAGGTACATCTTAAGCCTTTTGTCTAAATATTTAATATAGGTTGCTTATTGTTAAATTGTTGTTGCATCTTAATTATTGCATATTTTTCTAATTTCATGTTTTTGACATTATTTATTTAATAGTTTGCATATCATTATTGTAACACTTATGAATTCATTTTGTAATTATTTACATTTTAATGAATTTATTTTTAGATGGATGTTACTGTCTCGAGGATTATTTATGTAATTTGTGATTTTAGACTTGAATCTCGTAGATCGGCTGTTGTTTGTGTGGTTCTTGTGCTTATTCCCTCGTAGTTGGCATTGTACGTGTGGCATTGTGCTTATGGATCTGTGTGTGAGTCCGTATGTGGTCCTGTGTTTGTGGGTCAGTTGGTATGGTTGGTTGTTGGTTCGTGCTTTGGAGCTGGCAGGTGTGTTGTGCTTGGCATGGCTGGCAGTTGGCTAGGGACGTGTGGATGGCGTGCAACTACTTCCTCCCATGCGTATAAGAGGTGCATGGTAGAGGCTTCATCCACACACCTCTTCTCTCTACTCATCGCTCATCTCTCCCCTCCTCCTTCTACCTTGGGTGCACACTCCCCCTTCTCCACCCTACTTCCTTCCCCATCCCTTCACTCCCTTTCCTTCCCCACCTTTTTCTCTTTGCCCTACCTGTTTCCCTTGTTTCCCCTCCCCTGCCCGCATCGGTGTGGTCAGAGCTCTAGAGGTCGTGGAAGTTCCTATGGAGGTCGAGTTTGTTGGGGTTGGCTGGAGACTGAAGTTAGGTCGTCGGAGATCGTTTTTGAGGTACGCACTTCGCCTCTTGAATTATGATGCATGGAAATGATAGAAAATACTAAGAATGCATGAATCTAGGTAAATTTACATTAGTAGAATTTATGATAGCATTTATAGCATTAATGGCAATGGTTGTGTTTTGGGTCCTTCTGACCCTTCTAGCTTTGTTATTTTATTACTTGAGTTGTGGTGCATAGATTTTCGTTTTGTTGATATTGATTTGGAATAGACTCGAAGGTTTACAACATATGTTTTATGTGGATTTTATCGTAGTTGTTTGGCAAGTCCGTCCCTCACTCTCATTTGGGAGAAGAGTCGGACATGTGTTTTGGGCTGTTTTCTGGTTTCACAGAAAACGACATGCTGAATGATTTCGATATGTCGTTTTTCTTTCAATTTTGATCCTCATGGTTATGATTCGATCGATCGAATCTCTTTGATTTGTCGTTCTAGCACCTTGATTATTGACCGTGTGCTCAGTTCAATCGATCGATTCTTTTTAGTTGATCTAGGGATTTTCGGAAGACCGATTTGGATTTTGGTCTACCATTTTGGTGTTCTGAGCCTAGTTTGGTCGACCTGCTCAATTTGATGTGTCGATTCAAGGTTTAATTGATTTTATGAAATGGCTTTTCGAGGGTTTTCCAGATTGGTTTGTTTTACCCCTTTGAGATGAGATTGTGGGTCATCAGTGGTAGTCTTGTGGGACACCTAATGCACTAGATTTGTGGAGATTTTGGAAGAATTTTCTAAAGATATATAAAATGGTTTTTAAAATGTATTTCAAATGAATGTTATGGCCAGTTTTGGAAATGGTTTTTCCTAATTTTTCTTTGTGCAGGCCAAGAGACTATGGACTGTGTCGTCGGGACCAGGGAATGTGATGATATTCTTGGGTGATCGGGCGTGTCTCCATAATTGAGGTTAGGGGCCAAGATACCTGAGGCGGAGATTCATCGGGTTTTGGAGGTATTCTTTGACTGTTGTTTCGAGGCTAGGATTGAGGTCCACGTGTCGAGGTGCTTTGTGACATGACGAAGAGGTATGATACTCTTGCTGTTGTCGTGAGCACTGAGGCTTGTATATTGTCAGGTGTGGAGGTATGAGACTTTTTCTTGAGCATCGTGTGGAGGAAGCTGTGAAGAGACGTACCTTGTGGTAGCTAGTGCGGGTGGGACGCGTTTCGTAGCTAGTAGCGTCCTGATGAGATAGGACTGTGTGACCATGCCAGTGGAACCCTGCATGACTCTCCTACGGTGCGTGGAAGCACACGAGGAGTCCCAATACGATCACAACGAATATGGTGAATCTGGAGAAGAAGACTAGACTCAGAAACACTAAGGAAAGATAAAAAAGGATAAGGAAAAGAGTCGTCACTTAGTCTTTTAATGGAAAGACGAGGAAAACCAAACACGAAGGAAAAATCATGAAGAAATTAAGGTGAAAAAAACATGTATGCATGCTCCGTGCCTAATGGATGTAGTGCACAAATCAATGTGGGCCAGAGAAAGGATAAGGATTCTTGTTACGCATGGGGAAGGGGTTAGGTACCCCCATGCGCTCGAGGAACTCGGTCTTTCTAGGTTTCCTACTTGCTAAATGGTCTATTGTGTGTATGCTTGCCTATTCTGAATACACATGCTTAAAGTGACTGCGAAGACATGCTAAATCAAAGAGAAGAAATGAATAAAAGAAAAAAAGTTAATCTGAGGGACAAATGTAGGCATTGACAATGCTGCTTTACTGTAAGTCTGTGGGCGATGAGGAAAATCGTGAAAATCAAGAAATTCTCAGAAAGAGTCATGCAAATCAGCAGAAACTCAAAGAAATCCAAGAAAATCAAATTGGGGAAAATAATCCTCATTTGGGACAATGTCGGCATTGTTAAGCCTGTTAATGTACGCCCTCGGGCGATGGAAAGCCAAATCAAATCAAAAACCGCGAAAGTCGGAAGAAATCCGGAAAACGATGGGAAAATCAAGCTTGAAATGAGTTATAAATGCGTGCACGATGTAAGGAAGAAATCATGAGAAAATATGTATGAAAAATAGCAATAAAATGTACAAAATGCATGTAAGAGTGTAAAATGTAAATTCAAGGGGCTTTTGTGCAAAAATCTCAAATTCTGAATGAAAACTGAAATTCTGAAGCTAAATCATCATAAAATACATAGAAAAACACATTTTATGCAATTTTGAAGAAATCTAGGGTGAAATGTGCAAATCTGTGTATTTTTGGTCAAATTAAAGATTCCTAGGGGTCAATATGCAACTTTGCCATTAAAACATGTATTTAATGCAATTTTGAAGAAATTCAGGACAAAATCTGTAAGAAAAAGTGTCCATGCTTGAAAACAGAAAGTTCTAAGGATTGACATGCAAATTTACCTTAGAAAACATGCATTCAGTGAGAAATCAGTAAAAGTCAGGGGTTAAAATGCAATTCAGGTCAAATTTGAGCAAATACTTAAATTCTTAGGGTTTAATTTACAATTTTGATAGAGAATTATACATTCAGAATTATTTCAATAAAGCTCAGGGTTTTATTATGCAAAATTGCTGGATTTAAAATGTAAAATGTAAATCAGGGGTTTTTTGTCTAACTTTTAAGTCTGAAAAACATTTTTAAGAATTTACAGGGGCTCCACTACAGTATTTCAAGACAAATATCATTTAAGTGATTTAAAAAAAATATGTAGGGACCTAAAAGTAAGAAAAAAGATCTATTTGTAAGAAAATAAGGACCTAACTGTAAAGAAAAGAAAAGGATAGAAGTTATTTAAAAGAAAAATTATTTTTTAATTTGTTTTTAAAAGAAAAGGAATCGACGACCGTCGGCGACAGAATTCCACCGTCGACGACCATCGGAGATGCCCTTCCGGGGCATCCTGATGCCCGATCAAGCATTAGGCTCCACTAGGAGCAAGAAGAGAAAGAGGGGAGAAGATTCAACGATCTGGATCTGAGGTTCAATGGCTGGAACTGGCCCCCCACCTCCCTCGTCGTCGACGCGACTCCGGCGACGGCGTCGAGGAAGAAGGTGGTTCCAGAGGGTTGTGGTGCAACGCTTAGGGCTCCTGGAGGCTTGAAGGCGATGAGTGTAATGCTTCCCCTCTTCCAGAAGCAAGAATGGGACACTCCTCCCATCCTTTGGTCCAGCCTACCGTCGACGTGATCCAACTCTTACGAGCTTGACTATAGAGGTGATTCAAGGCACGAGGCTTTGCTTTGATGGCTCTAGAATGCTGAGGGCGTGTCGTGGAACGTTTTTGGAGGCTCGGAGAGGCACGGTGGGGTTGCAAGCACGTGGTTCGTCGTCGTTACCAGTCGTCTTCTCAAGCGACGACAACGATGCACGACTCCAACGATCTTCTACTAGAGGCTCAGGGAGGCAGCGAAATGGCACACCAGGGATCGGAGAAGCAAGAAGGACCTCAGGGAAGTAGGGTCGGGCACCCTGGGGCACGAATAGACCACTAGATTCGTGCCCTCACCTCTATCTCCAGAGAACAACTCCGGTGAGGCCTGGAAGTTTGTTTAGATTAAGTGGGGAGTTGTTAAAGTTTGTTTAAGTAGTTAGAGGTTGTTATAGGTGGTTGAAGATTGTTATGTTGGAGTGGGAGTTAGTTAGAAAGCTTAGTTTGTTACATGAGTTTGTTAGAGTAGTTATGAAGGAGTGGAAGTTAGTTAAGTTGTTGGGGTTTGACATTAGGGTTTGGGGTTTGACTTATGGTTTAGGGTTTGACCTAGGTTTTAGGATTTGAATTAGGATTTTGAATTTGGTTTCGGTCTTAACCTAGGGTTTAGGGTTTGGATTAGGGTTTAACCTAAGTTTTAGGGTTTATTTAGGGTTTTATGATTTTGTTTAGTTTTTTAGGGTTTTTATGGGTTTTTAAGATTTTTATGGTTTATTTAGGGTTTTATGGTTTTGTTTGGTTTTTTAGGGTTTTTCTAGGATTCTTAGGATTTTTTTAGGATTTTTAGGGTTTTTTATAGTCTTGTTAGGATTTTGTCCAATTGCAAGCATTTGGGGGTGTCTACAGACTGTCTTTTCAAGAGGGCTTGACTTGGTAAGGATTCTCCAAGTGGGAGAATTGCAAGACGGTGTTGTTCCTTCACAGGATAGCATGTTGTGGCAGTACAATGCACTTCAATGACTGCTTGTGGCCAGAGTTGATTGCCCGACGTTGGGCTTCCCGACTCATTATGTGTGGTTTTGGCCATTAAGGGCCTTGCTTGTGTTTTAGGCCAGTGAAGCCTTTGTCTATTTGGTTTAGCCAAAAGGTTGTGTTTCTTGCAGTTTGGGCCTAGTAATGCTTTGTTTCGTGGCTTTCGGCCTATTGGGCTCGAGTAGTTAGTTTTTAGTGAATTTGGAGAAAAAGATTGCGAAATAGTTTTAAAGGAAAATAATTATAGTTTTGTTTTTCGTCATTATCGTGAGATGCATGTTGAGTGACTTTTGTTACTCACGCTTGTTTCTCGTCGTTTTAGGTTGTAGGTATAAGCGAGTAGGTGGATTTTTGTATAGTGCAGATAGTTCGGAGTCTCATAGTCACACACAAAGGTTCCTGGTTGTTGAGATATTATTGTTTGACTTTAATTTCTTGTAATTTACTTTGTTTTAAATTATTGTGGAAATTAAGGACATTACAATTATAGTTTCATTACATATGTACCTATATATTATTGCATATTTGTGTAATTCCAAAAATCAAGTCGATAGGTACATCAATTAAAAAACAACATTGAAGCAATTCGTTCACCAGACTAGAAGGAAGCACAAACTGATTTGATTGTCAACATAAATCTCCTTATTTTAAAACTAGTTTTATTTATGAGAAGCAGTTAAGTTAGGTTTATACTGTTGGTATATTTAAAAAGTGTCAATGAAGAAGTGGCCAACATGATATGTTTTGATGTTATTTTCCAAGAAAGAATTAGTACCATTAATAAGTACTATTAATACGTCTAGTGTCAAGGACCAAACAAAATATTCAGGAGAAGTTGGTTTTCAAGTATTATAAAAGTTTTTTATGATGAAGCATGTTGAACAATGATTTCATTTCCAAGTCCCTTTTTGTGGAGGAACTTTTGCAATCATGCTTTGGCAATCATGATGTATGTTGTCTCGCCATATGTTTGGTCTCTCATTGATTTCTACATCTTTTGCTCCAGTGGCGTCTACATTTGATGGTATAGTAAGTAAGAGATCTAGTACAAGCCATGTGTGATGTAGATGTAACGTCTCAATCCTGGACACGTTACCAAAACACAGTATCACAAGCATAATTATACAAAATTATAGAACAAAAGAACTATAACTAAGGCTCACCTTCAGGATCTCGATGTGAGGCTAGAAGCTCCAATTCCTGCATCGGAACCTAGCTGCACGCAGTCTGCACCTGAAAACCAAATAGCACGCGTGAGTGACATCGAAGTCACCCAGTACGCGCCCTCGAAACACACAACTACAAAGAAAACTCAGCAAAACCAAAAGAAACTTGTTTCTTATCTTTTTGCAAAACTTGGTTTTCTCCTTTAAAAATCATTTTCTTTATTAAATAGGGGACATTTTTTATGTAGGTGCCTACATATAAGGAGTATGTAGGCAACTTTTTATTTTTCATAAAGACATAAGGAAGAAGAAATAACCGTATAGATATACTTATTAGATATCCATAAATACATAGTGAAATTTTCATTTAAATTA
>JAMKQA010021316.1:0-16939 GCA_024699735.1 Posidonia australis | reverse complement strand
GCGGGGAGGGGAGGACGCAGGGAGGAGGATGCGAGGAGGAGGAGGACGCGGGGAGGAGGAGGACTGCGGGGAGGGGAGGATGCGGGGAGGGGGAGGACGCCGGGAGGAGGACTATGGGGAGGGGGAGGACGCAGGGAGGGAGAGGACTGCGGAGAGGGTTTTCGTGAGGAGGAGAGGGACTGAGGGGAAATCTGGTGAAATTCCACAAGAGAGGGGAGGAAAATGAAATGGATTGGGATTTAAATACTCTGGAAAGTAAAGGAATCAAGTTTCCTTTGAAATCATTTCTGATTTGGTACACAAACACCTTTATTTTGTATGGTAAACAGCAAATGTAATTCCTGTCAAATCATTTCCTTTACTTTCTGAGTGCACAAACCCCCCCTAAGATATAGATTATTGCTTACTTTAATTTATCTTAGAGTTTCAAATCAAAATTTAAATTTTTTTGACCATTTTCATGAACTTCCGTAAATTTACCATGTTTCCACCGATGTCCCATGCATTTCCTCTTTTTATTAGACTGAAAATCAGACACGAAATCAACTTTTAAAACTATGATTGTTACTAAGTAAATATGCTTTCTTAAATACAAATGAGAAGTAGAAGTACTTAATATGGAATTGATTGTGGTCTCAATGCATGGTAACATAACAAAGATAACTTCATCCCTAGAAAAGGAAAATGATTGCATTCACTATTTACAAGTTACAGCATGACTTGCACTATTCATACAATAAGTACAGCCAAACTCCGACCTCACTTACATTACATGGAACCTATGATTCTCAATCTTTTCATATTGTTTAATAAAGTAAAAAGTAATTAAGTAGCCACAACTTTAAAAAACAATTACAAAGCTAGTTTTGACTCTGTGAAGTTTTTAAGGTTAACTTGGAAACCATGTGGGCTACATATTATGATGGCAAATAATTTTCTCAGATTGAGCTGTCATTTGCAGTTGTGACACTAGATTGTATATAAATGTTAATACATCTGTGCCACCGACAACCAGATGTATGCTACCTTCCACTTGAAATATAATTATGTTACTAAAGAACACCTTCATGATAATAGAACTGAAACATATTGAATCCAAAGAGTTCTTGATCTTGAGAGATGTTAGAATAGTCAAAATCATTGATGCCACTACAAGGTTCTTGTTTAGTGACTGGGATCTTATCACAAAATATGTTAGAACCTACTACGTAATTCAAATAGTAGTGATGTGCCTCTTTTTAGCCTTTTTACATCTTGATGGCCCTGGAAATCTCTAAGAATGCTGATGATGAGGACCATCAAGCCCTCACAGTTGCATCGCGTTTCAAGACTTCACCCAACAAGAAAAATGGAGGGAACTGAACTTTTTATCTTTCTTGTCCTAATCAAACTATTTGACCTATTGGTGCAATATTCCCAAATAAACTACCGATTCACTATTAATATTTATTGATAATTTTGGAGCCAACAGAGAGAGATAGGGAGAGATTTTACTTGCTTAAAGTAACTGTTAAAATAATCTGAACATCCACGATCAATTTCATGAATCTC
Source organism: Posidonia australis (assembly GCA_024699735.1). Lineage (NCBI taxonomy): Eukaryota > Viridiplantae > Streptophyta > Magnoliopsida > Alismatales > Posidoniaceae > Posidonia > Posidonia australis. The sequence continues at coordinate 15,388 of JAMKQA010021316.1, read as the reverse complement.
TTTAGACGTCCATCACCACCTCCAGTTCCCAACGATCCAGTAGTGACACAGTTGCCACATTTACATTAGTCCAGCAAATGCATGAGGCAAAGTCAAAGATTATATATATAGTGTTCCAAAAATCTTCCTAACACACATGATTATTATATGGAAAAGCTGAAGACAAATAATAAAAAAGAATATTAAAATGCACATTTATACTGGGTAGAGCCGGGTTGTTTTTACTTTGGTTAAAGATTTTACTGGGTAATTCACAAATCTAAAAGCAGGGTTTTCTCATGCACAAGTATGAGAATGCTCTGAAAACTTCTGGCTGCAATAAAAAATTCCTAAGGTCCCTGGTTGTTTGAGATAAGATTATTAAAGAGAAAAACAGAGCACAATACGAGCAGAATATAGTGAAACAACCAACACAATGATTCATATATGGAGTAGTGAAACAGAACGGCATTGTTGATAAGTGGATAACTGTAAAATAAGAGTTATAATGGATACATTTTAATGAAAAAGGAATATTTTAGTTAAACAGCAATAATTTATCACAATTCTCAATGGTAAAATGTCAAGACCTTGAGAAAAGGAGGAGGTCAAACCTTCATAGGAGGATATTTCGAAAAGGGTGCATGGCCATGTGCCAATTCAAGGGCAGTTATCCCGAATGACCAGATATCAGCTCTGCACATGGATAATAGAATAGGTTTTAGGTTCCTAAACTATGAGTACAGTTCACATTGTCCAAATAAAACTACAATTTAAAACAGCTTCTTAAGTCAGCTTATTACATGTGGATAATCTACTTAATAGAACATAAGAACAAACGTGTACTAATCTTCAACCTCATGGGTAGTTATGAAAATGCCTACAGGATAAATTACATTCATCATCATGCAAATCCACACTGACTTGTTAGGTCTAAGCTGACCAACACATGACCCAAATCTTTGTCATTTTAGAATAGGCATGAACAGAAAAACCTTCTAGTTTAAATTTTTACTCTTACAAGCATTTAGATCTATATCACATATTCACATATAAGAATTGTTATGTAAATACAATAATACTGATATAACAAAAAGTAGAGCTATCGACATGTAAAACTTTACCATCAGTCCGTAAGACACAAATGAGAAACTTTTCTTGGAGAGAAATTATTATTATTATTTATCAGATTATCATAGATTCGGTTTGTTTTCCCCCTGATGCATCCCCAAAAGATTCAAATCACCATCTTTGTTCATGCAAATCATAGATTCATGGTTCATCATTGGACATGAGTCACATGATGAACAACTTTAGTCAAGACTCCCTCTTGAAATCCTAAAAAAATCATTATTCATATTATAATTTCCAAATATCATACAGCACAGATCATCTCCTTGAATTTTGTAATCCATAATAAAAAAACAAAAACAAAAGATATTTGCTGATTCTTCATGCAAACCTACAATTTTTTTAAAAACTATTTTTCTTGCCTCCTGTTTTTAATTAGGTAATAAGAAGTTCATCTGCAATGATTAAATCATGATCCGGTATGTGACTCCTAAAAGTTAGTCCTACAATTATATCCTTTAGATTGTTTTTGACTTTTGACGTTGAATATCAGTATTGTCCTTCATTAAATTTATATAAATGTTGCATAACATAAAGAAGCTATTTGCCAATTTATCACTTCTTCGTGTCATAGAAGAATCATGGAGATTCTTCATCACTTACAAAGCATTACCTACATGCATTTTGTTACAGTTTGATATCTTGCATTCTGGTTATTTGATCAGCATAGAAGATTCACACTTCGGAGGATGGTGCAATGGAGTCCCCTGTTTTAAGCATTGTGACATTGGGCTCTCTGGCAATCTTGTAATTTCTATGCTTTGTGCAGGCAGAAAGTCTAGAAGGGATATAATCATATAAATACTATTTTCTAATAGAGAAATTGATCTTCATCTGTGTGGATACGCATGCTGCATAAACACATTAATCCTTGTGTTCATGTGTCCTTGTTTCTTTCCAACATACTTTCTCCTAGGTATGTGACTTATAACTTCATCCTACAAATGCATATATTGCAGCTGAGTGTTTCTTTTTGTACCTTCATGATTTTGACAAGATTCTCAAAAAATAATTGAGGCAAGTATATCAATCTACAAACTACCGATTGATTCCTTTTTTGTTTTCCTCCAGGATAGGCATATGCATGTTCTACAAAGATCATAACATTAAACTAGCTAGCACTCTGATATCACCATGCCAGCCCAAATACATGTGAACAGAGGCTACTGTATTTCTGTGGGTCTTTGCTCCCTCAAGAAGAGAATGCCACCACATATATAACCTTGTTGTCAACATGAAACATCATAAATGATAATGGCTTAAACATGATATGTGTAGTCAACAACCATGCTTCTTTTCTGGTTAGAACCTATCCGAGGTTGGTATATAAGGTAAAAATAACAAGATTCCTCAATCTTAAGGCTTTGACAGTTTGACCTTCTGTGCATTACGATGGTTTTCATACATGCTGTTTGATCCAACTATCCTAAGAGCATCTATATTTGATGCATAGACAGATAGACTACATACTCTAGGGTGCAATTGTAATGAAAAATTCCTATAAATTAAGCCAGTTAGAGAAATTTCTTCAACTTTCAATTTATTTAGCAGTTAAGAACGTATAGCATCTTCTTAAGTAAATAGAGAATTCTATTGGTGTTATATGTATTTGCATATTTAGTTCCGTAATAAATAAAAGAATAACATAAACAAATAATAGACATCATAATATTTTTTCTGAGAGAAAATACCATTAGATGATGATTAATTCATGTAAAATACTCCACATGATTAATGAGAAGACAATAACTTGTTTGCTGCAAATTATAAAAAATGGACAAAATTTTGTAAATGCCGCAGAATTCCCAATATTATTTAAGACTTACTTGAAATCATAGCCACTTCCCGGTTGCAAAACTTCTGGAGCCATCCTATCAAGTTCATAATGGATCTCCAATTCAGATGAAAGAACAGAGGACAGATTCACAGAAGGGATAAGGGGTAGGAATTCCAAATATCGCCAAAAAAATTTCTTACCAACATGGTGTTCCAACAAATGTATTTCTTGCTCGCTGTCTGTTGCCTTTATCAAACATGCAAGCTGAAACACCAAAGTCTCCAAGCTTAACAATACCACTGCTGTCGAGAAGGACATTTCCAGCCTGCCATGCATGTGCTACATTATTCAAATACATGACCGTCCAAAAGATTACATATAAGAATTAAACTTTTGTGGAAATGTCATAACCTTGACATCACGATGGATATGACCATGACGATGGAGATATTCCAGACCCTTAAGTGCTTCCTTAAGAACAGAACAAATAATAGGCTCTTCGAAACCATCTGGATAGGCTATTTTCATCAAGTGAAAACAAGAACCCTCTGCCATGAATGGCATGATAACCCAAAGGTAGTGATCCACATCAAATGAGCAGAATGCACTTATTAAATTGGGATGATCAATCAAGCTCATAGTCTGAGCTTCCCTTCTAATGTCATCCTGTAAAACAAGTCATGCATCATCAACTATTGAATTTAAGGAGAAAAAACAGTTTTAAACGCATTATCTAGAAGATAAGGTTTTAAAAATGTAGAAAATAGCAATTGAATCAACATACTCTTTCCTTATAAAATAATATGCATTCTGATTACAGGACTTGATTTCTGACTTATGAAGCACAACGAAATAGCTCGTCCACTTGACTGAGCTTCAGAAGCTTCGGTAAAGTGTTTGACATATACCGATGCCTCTAGACTAATAAGTATTGCAAAAAGAGTGTATTTGTTGATGCACCGTGCAATAATCTCATGTTGCTTTAGACAGGAATTTGAAGCCATTTATTAAAAATTAGAACCCAACATTGATAATAAACTGATAGTAAGGCCATGATGTAGGTTTACAATGGCGAATATTGCAATGCATGAGCCATGAAAGGGTGTTAATAAGAGCCCATCACAAATAATAATTCATAATGATAAGATAAGGTTTAAGATATTATTAAATCTCGGTGTGATTGCAATGACAAATAACACCATAACAAAATTTCCATAACAACATAGAGAAGTGAAAAGCCAGCATGAAGGTTTAGAAAAAACATATGAGTCCAGCTTGAAATGCTATTTCAAAATGCATTAGCATATTAAGTCTTGGAGATGACTTTCATTTTCCTTCCAGCAAAGACCTGGGCAGGATACTTCCCAACGATTGTATTGTTGATTTGTTTCTATCACGTTGTAGGCTTGAATAAGATACAATTCACAATATGCATGGAAATATCTTCTTTCTATCAATAAGTGTCTGAAAACAAAAATGAAAAGGCCGAAGAAGAAAAGTCAGCACAAGCCATGCAATGCAGAGGAAGGAAACTGCAGTCTGGAACACAGAGTCATACAACCAATTTCATTTTCATAAGATCAAAGTTTATTATTAATGATTGGATGCATAGAGGAGCAAAATTAGATAAAAAGATGATTGGATGCAATAAGAAGTCAAATTTCATGAAGAGATGGACATGGTGATTTGTTTTATTTATTTTAAGACAACATGATGATTTATTAGAAGGAGATTATGGTTATTCCTATTATCAAGGTTTTGCTCCAATCTACCAACTTCCTTACATATGCCAAAATGTGTATATATGTTAGGGTGTATTTGCCATTTTCAATGTAAAAAGACGATGCTTTCTTACCTGAACATAAAACAAACAATTTAAAAAATATGATGTATAATTAATTGGGAAAACGTTTTCAGCAATTTAGTGCATCCATATGTTTTCCAATGATTGCAGTGGTATCAATGTGCATCTGCAAAATAAATATGCGGCAGCGGGAAACACATGCGAACATAAAAGCAACTAAGTAAGTCCAACAGAGAAACAACCGATCAAAGTTAGTATTACTGTAACTTCTTGGTTGGATAAGCAGAATTGTCTCAGCAAATGAAAACCGAATTTCAGCGCTTGTGCATACTAGATTAATAATTCTTCATGGTTGGTTAAAATTATACGTCAGCTTAGAAAGGGAACAAAAAAAAACTTCTTCGAACTCAAACCGCTCTCTTACAAGTCCAGAATAGATCTTAAAAAGGCTAAATAACCAATACTACTGAACTTATCCGAAAGAAAAAAGACCCAATATCACTACACAAAAACAAAACTTTCAAATTCCCATAGACTCGCTACATCCCCAGTCAATCCGGCACCTTATCAGACCACAATTCAACTCCACGCGACACCACACCGAAAACATAGGAACCAAAATTCACCTTCAAATCCCCCTCAAATCCAACAAAAACCAAAACTTGGCAAACCGAAAAGAAACCACATCCAATCCAATCCAAGAAACGAAACAAGGGGAAAGCGGAGGCCGGGTACTCACGAGATTGCTGTTGCATCGTTCAAGATCCAAGCACTTGACAGCGACTACCTCGTTGAGGGGGAGGAAGATCGCCCTGTGCACGGTGGCGCTGGACCCATACCCCACCTCCTCGAGTAGCTTGTAGTCTTCCTTCCTCACCGAGTAGCTCTTCCTCCCAGCCCCAGTACTCTCTCCTCCCATCTTCCCCATCTTCTACTTGCCACTTCTCTTCTCCTCCTCCTCCCCCTCCCCCTCCCCCCCAAAATATATCTCCCCCAATCCTTTTTCAATAATTAATTATTAGAAAAATAAGGGAAAATTTCACTGTAATAATTGCACTTACTAAATCCTATGGGCAACTTCATCAATCATAAAAAACACAATAAATTTCCCCATTTCTCCAAAAGAACAATGTCCCCGCTCAAAAGAATTCGTTGACCACCACCGGTAGTAACACTGGAACGGAAAGACTGGGGTGAAAGGACGTGATACTGATGTGGCATGCATACGGGGAGCTGACCACACGAATCTCGATGAATAGTTCATTTGGTTGTGATGCTTAAGAGAAGAACGGCAGTGGTACGAACATCACGGACGAGGACGAGGTCGATGTGCCAGGTACGTTTTTGTTTGGAGCCGCTGGGTGGGCCGGTGTCGTTTTTAGGGGTCTACATGATCGGATCGGGTCGGATTAGAAAATTTTAGAATCATATCTAACTTCATCTCAGTTTACACTCAATCCAATCCAACGACTCATTAAGAATGAACTTATAATCTAATTTAAATTATTTAGGTTAAATAATTTTAAACTTGTACCTCACCTAAATTTACTTTAGATCTAACATAAGTACATAACTCAATCCACAAATTTCAAATTAGGTCAAGTTAATTCTTGAATTTTATGTATACTTATTAAGAATTAAAAATTACATTTATAACATATTTTATAAAAATATATAATACTAATAACAAACATAAAATAATGAACAATATAGTTATGTTGTGGACAAAAATATGATTTATTGATTTTTTTTTTAAAATAATATAAATTATCACTTTGAAGTTTATAAATAAATCATAACAAAATTCAATGAAAAAAGAAGAAGGAAATAAAATCAAAAGATAATGAAAAAAAGAACTTGAAAGATACTAAAATGGAACGAGTGGCGAATAAATTGGAGAAGAATACATGAAAAAAATAATAGATAGAATTGTAGAGATAAAAGATTAAGATTTTATAAATAAATAATTATATATATGTATAATATATTTATAAATACAAATAATTAATATATATATATCCTTCGAATTTCGAGTCAAGTCGAGATTTAGAATCCCATCCATGAAACATACACTAAATTCAAAAGGTTCAGATTTAAGATTTTTTTTAACCAATATCTAACCTATGGTATAAAAAAACTGACTTAATCTAACCTACATGGATGAAATTATTTCAATTTTCGCCTGTGTACACTCCTAATCGTTTTGCGTCCGTCATGTTCGGGAGTGAGGGTGTCGTGCTAGAATTAGGAAGGTGATGTCGTTGCCGGTAAGTATGAGATTGTGTCAGAGGTGTTTTTATTTGAACGCTAGTTAATTGAGTGGTGGATTAACTTAGGAGTGGATTAATTGTTGGTTATTGTCAAGTGGTTGTCACTGTTTAAGTAACGTTGGACGGTGATGCAAGCACGTGCACGCAGGTTGTGACGGGTTGAAGTGGTAAACTTTTGTGGCATGAGAAAGTGTAGTTTTTTGTTTTTTTTTAAATAACATAAATTACGACGAAGTGTAGGTGTTTTATGCAGTGTCGTGCATCTACACCATGGACTGTTGTACACATATACATGGGACCGTAAGTGTATTGAGTTTCACTCGTTAATTCAATTTGACCCAATCCGTTAGGATTAGGATGACTCATCCCACTTACAATCTTATAAGACTCATCCACTCTCTGTATCTTTGACAATCTCACATCGTCAATGTCATCTTTCATTAGAAGAACGACAACATGACGAAGCTAACCAGTTAGATTTGGTTTGCTTGATTCCCTTCTCATCTACTCAAGGAAACTTCTCCCCCTTGCAACCTTATTTGCAACTTGTCCGCTCTCAATCTCTCTCACAATCCCACATCGTTGACATCAATCCATGATTGGAAGAACGATGGCACAACAAAACTAGTCAACTAAGTTTGCTTTACCCGATCTTCTTCTCCTTTGCTCAACCCTCTTCTTGTCTCCAACGATCTCAAAAAGGTAAACGTTTGAATTAGTTCTTCTCGTCATCCTCCTGTTTTTGATATAGGGTTTTTTTATATATATAAAATTGTAGTTTTATTGTAAGGTTTCTTCTCGATGTTGGCAACTCGACCACCATTACCTACCATGTAAGAGGTTTGATTACTGATAATGAAAGTTTTATTGTTACTTAGAATCCCATTGAAGATTTGTATCCTGATTCCTAATATTAGTGATTGGAATGCAGAGTAATTAGATAATACTCAAATTCTATTTAGAATTACCTGTGTCATATTTTCTTTTTCTTAATTCTTCTATTTTATCTTTAAATACAATGTCAAAGGTAGAACCAAATAATGTTTGATCCTCCCATAGTTAAACAAGAACAACTAATAAAAGCTACAAGCAAAAGCGAAATACAAGGCAATTAAAGTCAAATGTATGAAATAATTTTACCAAAATCATAATTCATGAGATACCAAAGACAAATGTAATCATTGTGGTATTGAATATATGAATAAACCAAACGATGGAACCACAAATTTATTTGGCCACTTAAATCTCAAACATAACTTAAAAGTGAAACAAGATATCCGTCAAATCTTAATTGTTGTTGGAGACCAAAAAAAAGTCCAATGACAATACAACAAATATAAAAGATTGGAATTTTGATCAATAATTGAATAGAAAGGATCCTATTGGAATAGTCATTCTTCATGAATATCCTTTTGCTTTGATGAATCATGCAGGTTCTTATGAATTTGTTAGAAACCTTCAACCATATTTTAAAATGACTTAAGTACAACTATAAAAAAATTGTATAAAAATATTTGACGAAGAAAAGAAAAAATTATGTAATTTTTTGAGCACACTTGTTTTAGCATTATTAGTGAGATGTGGATATCAAATCAAAACAAAGGCTTTGATAACACACTAAATTGATGATAAATGATAATTGCAAAAAGAGAAACCTAAAATTTTCAGTAATTAATGTTCTTCGTTGTGTGATTGCACTTTCAAATGCCATTATGAAAAGGTTATATAATTTTTTATTGATTGAATATTGATAAAAAATTAATGTTTATTGTTTTAGATAATTATTCCACAAACGATGTACTTATTAAATATTTTTAGAAAAGCTTCCTACAAAAAAACTTGGTAGCATATGGTCAATAGTTTCATATTAGATATTCTGTAGGTATTCTAAATTTAATTATCTAAGAAAGAATCTTGATTGTAAGAAAGGTTACAATAAAAATACATGAAAGTGTGAAGTATATTAAATCTTTCACATTAAGATTGCAAACTTTCAAAGTAATGACTAGTCAAGTAAAGACTCTAAATAAATCTTTTGTTTTAAATGTTACCACAATGTGGAACTCCACCTTTTGCATGTTGTAGACTGCTTTAGAATTCAGAGAAGTTTTTTCTCATTTGGTAATAGTTGATAGTTCTTATAAGTTTGCATTGCTTTTATGATGTAACTAACAAGTTTTTTGCCTCCTTATATCCTTTTGCAAATTTTTTTTTTCAAGAAATATGTGATATGCATGTGATGTTGTAGAAATTTTGTCAAAGTACTATTCCTTTTTTTCTTTAATGAGTAATTGAATAATTGTAAAATTTGATAAGTATTGAAAGTCTTTTCAATAGCTTCTATCTTAGATCCATGCAACAAAATAATTACGGTTGAATTTTACATGAGGAAAATTTATGATTGTAATGGTGAGTAGAAAATTCTAGAGATAAAATCATGCATGATAGACATATTTATTGAGTATCATTTGAAGATAGGGAATGATGACATACTTATTTCAAGCAAGAGTGCTCAGAGAGTCATTGATAATACATCATAGTTGGAAGATTGTTTTCTACATGCACTTGTGTTTGCAACAATTGATGAGTATAATTATTACATTAATGCCAAGTCTACTGCACAATCATCAAATAATGATTTAAAATGTTACTTAGAGGATCTTATATTTTCTATGTAAGAAAATTTTAACAATTTAGCTTGGTAGAATGTAGAAGCAACTAAGTATCATGTTGTAGCTCATATGGCTCATAATTTTTTTGCTATTCCTATATCTACTGTTTCATAAAAGACTTCTTTTAACACTGAAGGTAGAGTACTTGATCAATACAGATGTTCTATGCATCCAATTACAGTGGAGGCTCTTATATATACACAAGATTGGATAAGAAATAAATTTCATGACAAATTACAATTACGTTGCTTTCTACTTTCATAATGTGTAATAACCAGGGTTGTACCAGAGATACAATACTTTGATAATGAGAATGTGTATCAGTGTTAGTGCTTTGGAATTTGTTTTCCTTGTACTTATGGGAATGTGTGTTGGTGTTTGAATTATTTGTGTGAATGGTTTGTTTGTTTGAGCTCTCGTTTTCTCTCTGACATTATTCAGTAAGGGTCAAGCGAATGGTTTATGTGGGTAATGTAGGCAAGAAAACTAGATAGACATAGCAGGCAGATCAATTCGGCGAGGAGGACTGGCAAGTGATGGTAGTGCGAATTATTGGCAGGGAGTTTAAACAATAAAATGTTAGAAAACAGTGAACGCTGCTTGACATCCCTGCACCAGATTTTCTTGTCGAGTCGTTGCTTGTCTCCATCTGAACCGCTACACTGAGGTCCCCCTTCTGTGATCGAGCTTTGAGTGGGTTTAAAAACCCATGGCCTTCCTGTGTTGGAAAAGCAAAGAAACGAGAGAGTGGGAAAGAGAAGGAGGTGTAGCCTAGGAAGAAGGGGGAGTTTCCGCGACAGTCGCCATCGCTTGAGAATCGTGATTGGAGGTATAGGACTAAGGACGTCGTCGGTGCTATAAGGGCATCGGAGAAGGCTCACCGGAGAGCTCGTCGGAAAGTGAAATCGCTAGTGAACCCGCACTGAGTATACGTTTTCTTCCCTCTTTTAATTCCTAAAATCACACTTAAGATTTAAGATTAAGCTTAATGAGGAAATTTACATGAATGCATGAAATGTGAGAGAATGCATGCCTATGAGATGATCTTCTAGATTTTTCAAGGATATTCATGTTTTAATGAGAAATAGGATTGAACAATGGAAAATAAATTGAATACACATTAATCCATATCCTGGGTGTATTGTTTATGGTGTGGAATGTGATTATACATGCTCTGATTGCGTATGAATGATTCTTGGTATTTTCTATGAATTTATAAGATTTTTATGGATTTTTCCCAAAAATGGGTTGCATGCTCTGCGCTCTGAGTTTTCTGTAAAATGATTGGCGTGTCTGGAAGGCGGGAACTTCCAACGTGTATTCATGGTGCGACTAGGAAGCGAAGGTACCTGGCAAGACCAGGCCGTCGATAGACCTGGCAGGAATGACTGGCGAGTTTAACCAACGCGTTCTACTGTTTTCAGTAGATGCAAACTTAGTTTCCAGTGACTTTCTAAGATAAGATAATGTTAAATGTACATGAGATGCATGGAAAACACATGAATAATGAATGAGATGGTGAGGATTTCCTATAATAAGTAAGAAATACATTAACAATGATTATGAACCAATAAATGAATAAAGAAGTGTAAAAATTGTTTAGAGAACCACAAATGTGGAAAATAAATTATTTAAAAATGGATTTTGATAATGATAAATGATTTTGAGAAATGATTTTAAATGAAAGTTGCACATGTTTTAAAAGAATTTGCTGAAATTTGTAAGAACTACATATAGATCAAGCGGTCATATCGACAAGAGGTAGTGAGACATATGAGTTGTCGGAACGTGGTTACAACAGTGGTTGCCTAGTTTTGGTCCTAACAGTGAGTCTCATGACTATTGTGCAGTACTATAGGACCTGGGGCATGGTGAACCTTGATAGTCAAAAAATAGAAATCGAGAATGAAGCAAAATTGGAGAGAAAAAGCCAGAAGATTAGGAGAAGAATCTCTTTCTTGAATAAAATAACAAGACAATGTACAGACATATATACACAACCCAAAACATTCCAAAATCTTCTTTGGAAAGACAAAATTAACAACCTACAATATTAACGACAAGATTGACGTCCTACAATAAACAGAGCAATTACACATCAACATTTTTTTGTTGATTTTGTCTTTCCAGAATAGACAATACATTAATAGCAATGATTTTGTATTTTCAGAATAGACAATACATTAATAGCAATGATTTTGTCTTTTCAGAACAGGTAGGATCAGAATAGGCAATGTATTAACAGCAATGATTTTGTCTTTTCAGAATAGACAATACATTAACATAGACTACCCTCAGTGTCGGTGCTAGTCGAGTCTGGAGTTAGAGTCTCCAAGTCGAGGCCAGAGGCTATACCAGAGGCGTTGAGAGGATGTACCATGTGCTTGTACCTGTGTGGTACGTTACTTGAGACTGCGACCGAAGTCGTTGAACTCCTGCGCGTGATGGTTCATCGCGACAGTACAGTGTGGACTGGGATAGAGCTTGTTAGGCCATTGCTTGTGTTCAGGTTGGTCACCTATGGCCAAGGTGATACGACAAGTTTTGGTTCAATTTGAGACTTAAGTTTTGAGCTAGTTTTTAACTGTGGTTTTGTTGTGATTTGAGAAATAAAGAGATTATATTTTGGGCTAAATTCTAAATGAGAAATTACTTCCTAAAATGCATGGAAATGGTTTACAAATGTACATAAGGTTTTAAAAGGAAATGATGAGAAAATTTTAAAAGGCATGATTTATAAGTGATTTCTTCGAATTACACGTGTGGGTTTTTCAGTATTTGTATTTTCCTCGTGGTTTTGATAGCAACTTAGGCTTTATCGGTTTTTGTGTGTATGAGACGTGTACTGAGTGACTTTAATGTCATTCATGCGTGTTTTATTGATGTTTTGTTTCATGTGCATAATTAGAGGTGCAGTCTTGCTCTTTTGCGATTCTCGGAGTTACTTAACCGTACACAAGTCTAAGTAGTGATTTTTAATTATCTAATTATTTAATTCTATTAATTTAGATTTAATGAATTATTAAGTAGTTTCTGTACTGTTGTGTGGCGCTAGGACATTAACATAATGTTATTTATATATAAGATTTATAATTTGTGTTTTTATTGCATTTGTAGGAGAAAATATTGTTAATGAGTTCCTTAGAACATTAATAAATTTTTTTGATGATAGAAGCCTTGAAACAACCATCATCACTAGTATAGAAAATGATTTAACATATAAGTCTTGAGATACTATTATTTTTTTTTTCTAATGGTTCACGCATTTATATAACAAGTACTTCTATATTTGAAATTCTTTTCGGTTGTTTGACTGTTATCAAGTGTGCCTGTAGAATAGAACTGATTTATAAAACAAGTGCTTGAGGAAATCCCCATGCCTGCAAATTAACTGGATGTCAAAGAAATGTGCTCGAACTACCACTTTTGTGTTTATTTTATATGCATGTCCAGTTGGTAGTACCTATTACTGTTCATGAAAATAAACATACGTTCAGCATCCTGGCTTTCAAACTAAGCTTATGGTATTAATAATCATAATTCAATTTGGGACATTGTACAGCTTTTTTTTGTTGAACAGGGAATATATTCCAGCACATACTCGTTTTGCTCTTGTTCTTTTATACGTTCAGTTACAATATGGACGTTGCATGTGGATTATAGAACTGATGTACTCCATGTGGACGTTAGAATTAATAAAATAGAGATGTTGAATACAACTGAATAGAATTGCAAGATAGAGATGGTAAAATAGAATTAATTAGAACTGCTTCATGTTTGTAAGGGATTTTGATGCTTCCACTGTTTGCCAGCAAAAATAGGATTTTATCATTCAAGTATTGTGTTATAAAGATATCTTTGGTTTGTATTACTTTACTATTTAGGAGTTTCAAGTGATGTTTGTTAAGTCAATTGAACCCCTTTTTCTTTGTTAAGGTGCAAGGTTAGTAAAGAAGTTACTTATTCAGAATTATCATTGTGATTTTTTTTGATAACGATCATTGTGATTTCTCTTTATTTGTCATGTAAAAAAATTTATCATTAGGGTATCAACGTTTTTATTCTCATCTCTAGATATCTCTTTTTTCTTATTGTTGTATTAAGTTTTTATTCTCATCTCTAGATATCTCTTTTTTCTTATTGTTGTATTAATTTCAATTTGTGTATTTTGTAGGTTTACTAGGTTGATTTGAAGGAATATTAGTTGAAATTGAAATGCAAGAGTTTCTTGCAATATATTTTATATTTATCATTAAATTCTAAACTTTTGAATCTAGAGTTGGTTAAGTTATTTTGTGTTTTATTATATTCTTGATAATACTCTATATTTTTGAATTACATATGGTAATTAAAATATTTTGTGTTTTATTGTACTTTTGAGAGTACTTTAAATCTTTGATTCATCAATCATGAATGATGTAGTTAAATGATATCATATTTATATTGTTGTTAATTTTATTATTATTCTGGGAGGAACATAATGATTCAATGATGAACGATGATGTCATATTGTGATAATGTTAGAATTATTCTTGTTATATATTGTTAAATTTATTATTAATTTTAGTTGAACATAATTTAACTAATTGGGACAATCGATCGGGCAACACGATGAGCAAGACACGCACCAACACGATGTCGATGCGCACGGATGCAGCATGAGGCACGAACAGGGTGCACACCCAACCGGTGGCACGTGGGGTGCACCACTCATTTCCCTACCAAATTCCGAGTGCAATGGATCTCCAAAGGGGACCTTGAAACGGCCACAAGCACGGGAGCATCATTCAATTTATTTTGCTTCTGAAGTTTTAAATCTGCCTATTACATTTTTTTTTTGAAACGGTAATAATATTAATGATTCCCAGTTATAAGTCCACCATTAGGAATAACAAAATCAAAATATCAGATAATACAAAATTTATAAGGATCCAGAAGATCTAGCTAAAACCATAATAAGATTGGCCAATGTTAATACAGTTAGGCCAGAATGTGTCCAAAAATTATAAAGTTCAAATCCCAGTACTCAGATATCACCAAATTAAAACAAGATCAGGAAGAATGATCTTCAGAAGGTCCTTTTGTTTTTCCCTTTTGAGTTTTCGCGGACACGAAATCTCTTTGTTCGCCTTTGGTCCGTGCGGACCGGGCCCTGCTTTGCTTGACAAATAATCTATTTGTCACGCCCCTTTTTCCTTCTTGGGCTAGTATCCCCAACTACTTGGTTGACAATCGTTACACTGTCAGGCGTCCGGGTTGACAAGACTAGATTAGCATGTCATATCCCGTCTCTGGGTTGATAACCTTATAATCCGGCTGATGAGTCCGACAACTTATCATTTTCTTGCCTGTGTTTTCTTCTGTTTGTGTTTTCAGCATTAGCATTAGTTTCACATCGGCTTTCAGCATCGACTCTTGCATTGGCATCTCGCATTAGCATTACATCCCCAGCATTTAAATCAGTAGGTGCACGCATCTTGCATTTGCATTTGGCAACAAGTCATGACCTTCGGTGCATCCGTCGAATAAGTGACTTACCGCCTATAGCAAACACCATCCTTCTGTAACTTCAAAATGAGGGTATCTTGTCAACCCTGAGCATCGGTCTTGGTTCCTTTTGTCTCTCGACCTCGCTCAGGGAGGGGCATCTGTAGACACCCCGATTTTGAGGTGACTCATTGATAAGACTCCAGATGTTGCTTTGGATGGGGCTGACCCTTGAACCAACCCTAAACCCATATCAAGCCCGCAGCCC
>JAMKQA010021315.1:0-20511 GCA_024699735.1 Posidonia australis | reverse complement strand
TTCAGTAAATACTGAAATTATCTTTTCAGTAAATACTAAAATTAATTTTTCAGTAATTTATGAATGAAATACAACACGATTTACTGAAAAAATTCAAGAGCCTCACTTAACTTAAGTAAGGTCGGGCCCTATCTGAAAATTAGCCTATATATATTAAAAGAAATACAAATTTATGATAAAGATATAACTATACTTCAACAATACAAGTCTAGTTAAACAGATATAAAAGATAAAATATATGTAAGTTAATTAGCAAATATTAAATATATTATTGAAAAATGTGAGATCTAAGTCATACAAAGTTAAAGAAAGATAATATTTTATTATGTACGGGAATAAATCAAAATTGTCTTCCCTCTATTATATTTTATTGCTATAATCATATGACATGTGAAATCTTTGTAGACAAAATAAAATTATGTTTTCATCTAAATCTCTTTGTTCTTAAATATTACTTATTGTGATTTTATTGTAATTCTAAATTATGTAGGTATCATAAAGATTATTTTATTCTTTAAGTTAGAATTCTTAGGTAAATATCAATCATAATATAATTGCAAACGGAGACTTAAGGGTCCAATTGGCAAGAGATATTTATCCGCAATAAATAATACATGACATTTGCCTTACAGCCACTAGGGTGACGCGAGCTAGCGCCTTTCTTCGTAGGAAAAATAAAATAAAAATATTATAATGTTTTTAAAAAATAATGAATACTTGAAATAATACTTACCATCCCTTCAGTTGTCAAACAAACAAAACCCTGAAATAGAAGCAACTGCTCCGCTCGTGGTGTCTTGTCCCTTCCTCATTTTTTTCTATCGAACCAAGCAGCCACTTTTCTTCTTCCGTTGGGAGCTCTAGATCGAACCCGTGCCGGAGCTGCGATTCGAGCTCGGGTATTTCCCTCAAGTAGTACTCCTTGCTTTTTCCACCGTTATTGTTATTGTTTTCCTGATTTTTGTCGAATCTTTGCTCACCGTTGACCATCCGTCATCCTTCCGATGGAAACAAAAATCTTTGTACCACCGGCTGTTACTCGGCTGAATAGGCTTTTCTTCAGAAACAACTTCTATTCTAACTTCGAACCAGCAAAGAAGCGTGAAGTTTTTGTTTGTGTTTTCTGAACATTTGCTAGTGTTATCTGATGTTTTTTCTTTCATCCCAATCGTGAACTAGTTCCTTAGATAATGCTAGATCCTTGATGCTCGTCATCATTTTCTCTCCCGGAAAGAGTCAAACAAGATATTTTTCATTGCCATCTGCTTACGAGGTTTTGTTCGTCCCTCTTTGCCAGAGGGTTTCCATAGGCAGGGGGGAAGGCCTGCTGATTTTTCTATTCCTCTTTTGCCGTGGAAAAGAAATTAAAACACGATGTATCGCTTTGTTCAACGGCGATGCCCGGAGTTCTGGTCATGTCTTCTCTTGGTCTTGTTCCTGATGAATTCTAGGGGAGCGCTGTCGGAGTCCTCCTATTTGGTTGGCCTTGGGAGCTATGACATTACGGGGCCTGCAGCCGATATCAATATGATGGGCTATGCTAATATGGAGCAGACTGCTTCAGGAGTGCACTTTAGGCTGCGGGCTCGCACTTCTATCGTGGCCGAACCCAGTGGCCAACGTGTAGCATTTGTGAATCTAGACGCGTGCATGGCGTCTCAAATTGTCACAATTAAAGTGCTGGAAAGATTGAAAGCTAGGTAATTGATTTCTATCCTCTCTCTCTCTCTCTCTCTCTCTCTCTCTCTCTCTCTCCATATAAAGCAGTAGACATGCGAGCTATGTACTGTACTTATACTTGAAAATCCACACATGTTATGCTTTGATTCATGCTACTGAATCTTTCTGGTGATGGTTGTTCACACGTAATCTTCTGAGTTCTGTGAAAGATGCATGAAGTTGAACCTCTCTCTCTCTCTCTCTCTCTCTCCCCCCTTGGATTAAACATGAGTATGAAATCGTAAGCTTCCATATCAAGCAGTCACATGAATACACTAGATGGTTATTCCTATTAATAGGAGCTTAAAGCGGATACACTAGAAAGCCCTTTTGTTTAAAACCACGCAAAAATAAGAATTCAAACCCCCTTTTATGGATACAGATTTGACCAGATGGTTCGATTGAACTTAAAGAATAAGGTTCTTTGATAGTATAGGTGGAATTGTCGACAAATTTACCCAACTTATAAGTTTCATCCTAATCATAATCTACAAGCCAACTTTGTGTCCACTGGTAGCAAGTCTTTTGGCCCTTAGTCCCCAAGGGAAAAAAAAATGAACTTATTAAGCAGAAGTTTTGTACCATTCTTCTTTGCTGCATATTAAAAAGGTAGCTAACACTTGTAGGTTTTCAATATCTTTGGCACGGAATAAACAACCAATCCTTCTAACAACTGCTTATTGTGTACATGAATTCCTACTTTTAGGTTCAGGACTGACCATTTCTGTTTGCATGATCCAACACATTGGTGAATCTTAGATGATCTTTCTATTCTTACAGGTATGGCGACCTATATAATGAACAAAATGTGGCTATTAGTGGCATTCATACTCATGCTGGTCCTGGAGGCTATCTTCAATATGTTGTATACATTGTAACATCACTGGGATTTGTCCGCCAGTCATTTGATGTCATCGTTGATGGTATTGAGAAGAGCATTATACACGCTCATGAAAATCTCCGTCCAGGGTCCATTTTTGTGAATAAGGGTAATTTCTCCCCCATGAGATTCTCATGAAAGTTTTACTACCTTCAGACTTCAGTTCAGTCTCTGTGTCTTACCTTCACGCCTCTTTCTGCTTTCTTTATACTTGATGATTGGAGTCCTTGCAATATGTTTAACACATTTGTCTAACATGCCATCATTTGAGAATTAACAGGTTACCTTTCGCACCTGATTTTTGTACAGTATTCTGTTTTATTATTGGGATTTCTTCCCTTCTATTCTTGATGTTTGGAGTCTTCAGAATATGTCATCCACATTTGTGTTACTTGCGTTCTATTCTATCCCAGGACATGTCAAATCAAAATTTCAGCACTATATTATGTGTTTGAATCAATATACCCCTTTCAGCATTCACTTTATGTATTTTAGTTCTCAATTACATTCTCTACGGTTCATCATTCAGTTTCAGATGTCTTCAACCTGCACTAGCATCCATCATTATCAATACATAATAGCATACATTATAATGCATTGAAAAAATGTTTAAATTAGTAATTTGTGGATTTTTTGTTTGTTTTCTGCTATAAACAGCAACTTAAATATTCTTCTTTTTCTGCACAACTTTTTCACCTTTTGCTTCAGTTATCTTCTGCAGCTGCTACAAGCTCAATTTAGGATCTTCTTAAACGTAGTCTCTTGAACAACATTTATACAACTTTTATGTAGTTTATGCAGCAATTTCTGTCTTGAGCACTGGTCATTCAATTATGTGTAATAACTTAAATGGTCTAAGCTCAGTCTGTTACCACTTTTGAGGCCTGTACATGTTATTCCTTGGTTCCCACCAATTGACGTAAGTAAATATTTTGTGACTGTATTGGTCTAAGGTAGAGGACCAATTGACCTTTGTTAATGCATTGTAATTTTCTTATCACGATACACTTAGACGGTAACTTTGTATCTTGCCAATTTACAATCCATCATCATAATATATCTCAATCCTTTCATGACAGGTGATCTTCTTGATGCTAGCATCAATCGTAGTCCCAGTGGTTACCTCAATAATCCTGCTTCTGAACGCAGTAAATATAAATTTAATGTTGATAAAGAAATGACCCTTCTGAAGTTTGTTGATGATGAATGGGGTCCAATTGGCAGTTTTAATTGGTTTGCAACTCATGGAACTTCCATGAGTCGTACCAACTCATTAATAAGTGGTGATAATAAAGGAGCTGCTGCCCGATTTATGGAGGACTGGGCAGAAGCCAATGATTTTTCAAAAAAGACTGGCATCATGGATCCTGCAATTGGGACATCTAGCCAAGTTAAGGGATTTCCCAGGAGAGTCTCCAACATTATACCTCAACATGAGAAGCGTATGCAGTAGTCCTCCTTTTAACTATTATGTCTTATTTGTAGATAGTTGATTAATGAATGGGTTATTTTAGCATGTCTAATCTAGTAAATTTATTTTGGATGATTTGCTGCAGATGATGAGTTAATGCTGCTTGCGTCCTCTTTTGAGGCTTCTGGTGGGAGGCCGACAACAAGGTTCCTCAGTTCCACTCAACGAATTCGAAGTGTTTTTAGGCAGGCCAACAAGCCCAAATTTGTTTCAGCATTTTGTCAAAGCAATTGTGGTGATGTTAGCCCAAATGTCCTGGGAGCATTCTGCATAGACACTGGGCTATCTTGTGATTTTAATCATAGTACCTGCAATGGGAAGAATGAACTTTGCTATAGCCGTGGTCCTGGGTAATTTATGAAGCAATTTTCTTCGGCCTAGCCAAACTAAAACTTGTATTTTACATGAATGTTGAAAGGAATTGTTTCTCTGCAGTTATCCAGATGAATTTGAAAGCACCCACATCATTGGAGATAGGCAATTCAGGAAAGCCGTTGACCTCTTTAATACAGCATCTGAGCAGTTGAAGGGAAAAGTTATGTGTCGTCACACGTATGTAGACTTTTCACAGCTTGAAGTCGTGCTTTCTTCAGGCATTAATGCTCGAGTTGTCAAAACATGCCCAGCTGCTATGGGATTTGCGTTTGCTGCAGGAACCACAGATGGTCCTGGTGCTTTTGATTTCCGTCAAGGCGATGACCAGGTTTGTCATGTTTGTTGTCTTTTTTAAAGAATTCACATTTTCTACATAGTTTCTTAAAATTGATTTCTTGGTTTGTCAGGGAAATCCTTTTTGGAAATTGGTGAGGAATCTATTAAAAACTCCCAGCAAGGAACAGATTGAGTGTCAAAATCCAAAGCCAATCTTATTGGACACAGGGGAGATGACAAAGCCGTATGCATGGGCTGTGAGTTACATGTTGCTCCTTATTTTCTTTTACCAGATTGCCAAGTTATTATGGAACAAGGAAGCACGGATACAGATTCAGATTCAGAGATGATAAGATACGGATTCGGCAATTTTTAAAAATTTGGAATATGATTTGGCATGGATACAACGTTAAATAAATAAATGATATTTCTATTTAAATTTATAAATGTAAAGATTTAAACTAATGCATTAAAATGACATAATGTAAAGACATAAGTCATACAACATACATAAAAACACAATCAAAAGAGTCATAACATACTAAGGTCCATCAAAATAAGTTTGTCCAATCCATACAAACTCAAATGAGCCATCAACATGGCATAATGTACTAATTCAGAAACTACAAATCTAAATTCATGTAAAAACAAAAAGGTTTGATTTTGATAAAAAAACCCCAAAACTTTCAAAAAGCATGTAAAAATGAATCCCAAAATTGTCCCAAAAGTATCCTTGCTGAATTCAAGACAAATTCTGGTGAATCCAAACTTGTTTTTTTACGGTAACTACCCAGATACGCCATGTGGTGTGTCGGACATGAATCCTAGGTGAATCCATGTCAGATTCGTGTCCGGTGAGGGTGCAATGGTCACTTAGTAAAATCCGTGCTTCCTAGTTATGGAAGGATAATGGTACTTTGTTCTTTTTATTGTATGAATATTGTCTTTTGCATCTTCCATGCTGTGTTATGGAATATTAAGCTACCATTTTTTTAATTAACTATTTGGTACATTCATTTTTTCAGCCTTCTGTACTTCCAGTTCAGATTCTACGGATCGGTCAGCTGGTCATCCTCAGTGTACCAGGAGGTACTATTCTTTTGTTCCTGCTGCCAGCCTTACCAGTTACAAGATGACTGCTACAGCACTTTAGTTACTTTTGGATTTATGTTAAGATATAATATGAAATGATAAATTTGGATTCACATGTATTAGATTATATGTATGATTTCAAAGACCTCTGAATTTCTTTTAAGAATAGCTTTTTCAATGGCTTCAACATTTTCCTTTTTTGAAGAAGTCTTCAACATTTTCTTATTATTCTATCTTATCCAGAGTTCACAACAATGGCTGGTCGACGACTCCGGGATGCTGTGAAAGCAGTCCTTACTGGTAACAGCAATGGGGAATTCGACAGCAATGTTCATGTTGTTATTGCTGGCTTGACTAATACATATTCTCAGTACATAACCACCTTTGAAGAGTATGAAGTGCAAAGATACGAGGTCTGATGCCATGCATGGTGCATTCTATTATTTGGCCTGATTCTTTCGATGATTGCAAAGATACCACACATGATTGCATGTCAAACTTTTGAATACACGTTTTGCAACTTGAAAACAACTAATTCTTAAGGCATATAATCAGAAAATCATGTAGTCTTGATGAATGGATGCTTTATGTTGCATATGATTCACCCCTTTCATCCCATTCATTTGATTTTGCCAGGGAGCATCCACTTTGTATGGTCCACACACACTCAGTGGGTACATTCAGGAGTTCAAGAAGCTCGCGTCTTCTCTTTTGAACGGTCAGACTGTCCCTTCAGGTCCACAGCCTCCAGATCTCTTGAGCAAGCAAATTGGCCTACTTGCACCTGTTGTTCTCGACACAGCACCCATTGGTAAAAAGTTTGGTGATGCCAGCACAGATGTTCCTCAGAATTCTACTTTCAGAAGGGGTGATATGGTGACAGCAACCTTTTGGTCTGCTTGCCCCAGGAATGATCTTTTCACTGAGGGCACCTTTGCTTTAGTGGAGATTTCAGATGGTGGTGAGACATGGCTACCGGCCTACGATGATGACGATTTCTGCCTACGTTTCAAGTGGTCAAGGCCTTCAAATTTGAGTTCCCACAGCCAGGCCACCATAGAGTGGAGGATTCCCGAGACAGCCACCACTGGTGTCTATAGGATAAGGCATTTCGGTGCCTCCAAGAGCTTGTTTGGATCGGTCCACCATTTTACTGGCACATCTCGTGCTTTTGTAGTCCTCTAGTTGGTTAGGTGATGTTTGAACTATACACTATCACAAATTGCGATACTCTCAGCCACAGGAATCAATCAACTGGTAGCTTTTCATCACAGTTGGTGCAGGATCCTTCTATTAATCTGTAGCTTTATTGACTAAATTTTCAGTTTGATGAAATGAACCACAGGAAAAATGTGCATCTGTAATACTACGATTGTCTGAAGTTTTTTCCCTTAATTTTGAAAATCAGAAGCTTGTTGACTTTGCACCATCCAATGGAGTGACGCATTGGTGACGAAATCTACCGTGTGTGGCACAGGTTTATATAACTATGATTAAGCTTGGTTAATATTATGAATCTAGAACTGAAAGAAACAGCTGAGATTAACTGTTCAATAAATTAAATTAAACTAGTTTTGCATATAATAATAGGAGCTTATCCTATCTATATTAGTTGGATGGTTGACTTTGAGGACCCATTTGAGATACCAAGATTTGGGAAAAGGTTTAACACCAACCACAAGCTCGATGTAATGCAATAAAATGCTGGTGTGAGCTGTATGCTGCACGGAGTCTCGGCCAAAAAAAATGGAGCTCCTTGTATAAATTATCAAGGCTTTAAATTGAGATCGGATCTTTTTCTTACCACCTCAAAACGTTATTTTAGCAAATGCTTCATGTCCATTGTCGCCTGGTTGGTGGAGGAGTTAATTGTCATTAAAAAAAAAAAATCCTTACTACTTATTACTGCCAAAAACCAATCGATCAAGTGAACCAAATTTGTTTTTTTATTTTTTTGAAGATAAGTTCTCTCAGATTCGCTTTCAAATTTGTTTTTTTTTTTCATTTTTGAAGATAAGTTCTCTCAGATTCGCTTTCAAATTTGTTTTTTTTTTAATTTTTGAAGATAAGTTCTCTCAGATTTGTTATTAGTGCATAAGATTTGACTTGTTGCTTTAATTGCCCTCACAAAGAGGCTTCCTTGTTGTCTCACTCTTCTTCATTTTCTCCTCCCTTGATGTGGGGGAACCGAACTTTTTTTTGGCTCTCCCTCGCTCTCGGTTTCGAACGTGTCTTCGTTCCGTTTCGTTCCATATCACTCTTCTGAGAAGAAGCGGATGGCGAGAACGGCGTCGTTCCAGTCGATTGCAGTAAAGTCCTTTGCTTCTTTTCACCTGCTTGTTGATTGTCTGGATCTCTACTTAATTTGCTCGTAGTGTTCCTTTCATCGATCGTCCTAATGACAAACGTTGCTTGTAAATTGCCATTCTTTTTCATGTCGAATCGTTGCTTCAGAGGGACCAAATTGCGTCGTTGTTGTGGTAAATAGGGCTTTTTTCTTTTTCATCCCTCCCAATTTGGCCGATCATGGCTCATGATTCCAAAATGGATTTACTACTGTGTTAGACGGTTTTGTAGGACTTTCCTCCTCCATTGGTGTGCTGCTGGTGCAGCAGGGTTGCCATTGACAAGGAAGATTAGACGCCTCTGTATTCACTTGTTTCTTTTTCGTTGAGCACTTCTGCTGAAGGTTGAATTAGAATCCCTTCTGACGCCATTGTCTGATTGTGCTGGATCAAGAGGACTAGTGGTACGGATGATTCTTGCAAACTCAGTGCTGTTATTGTGTGGCAGATTAGTGATGAAATTTTGGGATTGTACAAGAAATTCTGATTGTCCGGAAACATATCGCATACTTTACATTGGAGGATGTGGTCGTAGCAGTTAAATTAAAGATGTTGGTTTTTGATGGAACTTGCAGAATGTTAAAATCTCTCACACATCTCATCTAAGAAGAGCCATAGTCACTTTGTAAAAGCTTTTTACTCCTTCAATTGACCAATGATTCAGATTCATTTTGGGATTGATGAATGTTTGGCCGTTTTGTCAGGATTTCAGATCAGTATCGTATTAAGTAGTAGTAGTTCCCTGTTATTGTTTTTCTAGTGTTTGATCAGCTTTTGGTTTTTTTGTTTCGTACTTCCTTTTGGATTTTTTCAATTGTGTTCTCAGATCTAGATTCCAGATCCTTTGTTCTATTCGTTCTTCTCATGTCTACATTTTTTTTTTGTTCTTGAAACAGGTAATTTTTCTGCATTTTGTAGTCAAGGCAGTGATCTTCTTAACTTAACATCTACTGTCTGTAATCTAGGACCTCTCCTTTTCGAAATGCAGGGCATTTCATTAAAGGACAATATAGGTCACAGCTTAGACTGCACCATAAATCTATAATTAACTCAATGGAAAACCTTGATTTTTATAGGCTTGTTATGGTCACATCAGAAATATCTTAAGAAGAAACTGTTCTGGAGGAATACTACACTTGAACAAGTCACATTTGGACAGTAGCATGGGTATTCTTTAGTTTGACAGTGAAACTACACTTGAAAATTGTTGAACACACTAGGAATACTACATCTTGATTTACAAGATTGGTTAGTTTTACAGAAGCTGGATTAAACTGACTAGTAACAGCATATTTGATGCAATACACATGAGATTCCTAAAAATAAATGTAAATAAAAAGATAGCATTATCTTCGAAGAAGCAACCACTTAGACAAGGGAGATCTAGTATTTAAGAAAAAGGACGAATGGTTGTAAAAAACAGTAGGAGGAGATGCTGGGAGAGGGAACCATGGTTAGGAGACACTCTGATTGTGTCTCACTGTCAAACTAAGAGATGTTTCAACCGAGTGAAGTGTAAGATGAGAAAAAGTGAAATCTAAATCAATTCATTTTTTATTTTAACCTATAAATACATACACACTGGAGAAGAATCATAACTTATCATAGTTGTGGTGATGCTATCAGCCTTAGTTATAGTTTCCATTTGCAAATTGCAATTAATTGAACTTGAAAAGGGATGACGAACTGTTTGTTGGATTCTTTCTCCCTTAGTTAGTTCAGTTGTAATTAATTGAGCTTGAAAACAGTTGGCACTTCCATAGTGTTTTATAATATCATATATTTTCATATTGATCTTGGCATTGGTTCATACAATTTACATTGACATGGTTGTAATATTTGCTCTCTGCTTGCTTTGATCGTCTACTCTCATACATCTAATGTGGAAAGGAGGCTGATAGCATGTTCTTTTTCTTTGCCGATAATCCATTTCCTATCAACTTGTGTTAATATTCAAGTTATATAATTTTGTTCTATGAAATGGAACCAGTTACAAGATGGACGATAAAATTTTCTTAGGTTGCTTCACTGAAAGCAACACTTATTTTAATTCTGAACATCTGTATAATGCAGTGATTTACAATCCATAGTCATTTTCTTCACAATTATCTTCTTGTTTCAGATCTAACATGGTTATCTGGAAGTTTCTGGAATTACTGCTCATCTCCATTGAAATATTGGGATCCATGAGAATAAGCCAGTGCAATTTTAGTTCATAAAGAAAGCATCAATATAGGGAAACTTAGCAAACAGAATTGTGATATTCATTGTTACCCGCAAAGGATACCATAGGATGAAATTTTCAAATCGATACTTGATTGTTATCTTAACGTTCATATGCACAAATGTCTGCTACATTGAGCGTGTGGGCTTTTCAATTGCTTATACTGTAGCTGCAGATGCCGTTGGCCTGAATCAGTCAAGCAAGGGCTTGATGCTATCAACATTCTATTATGGATATGCCATGTCCCAGGTACCTGGAGGATGGGCAGCGCAGTCCTTTGGTGGGAGGCGTGTTCTGCTTATGTCATTCATATTGTGGTCATTTACATGTGCAATTGTCCCACTAGACCCTAACCAAGTAAATTTGTTGGTGATTGCCCGGCTACTTGTCGGAGTGGCACAAGGTTTTATTTTCCCTTCCATTCATACTATTCTAGCACAGTGGGTTCCTCCTCATGAGCGCTCCCGCTCGGTCTCTCTCACAACATCTGGCATGTACCTTGGTGCAGCCCTAGGTATGCTTTTATTGCCTAGTTTGGTTAAATTTAAAGGTCCCCAGTCTGTATTTTTAGCTGAAGCTGCACTTGGAGCAATCTGGTCTATGTTGTGGTTCAAATTCGCTACTGACCCACCTCGGTCTGATCATCCCAAGGCAATTTCTGCTGGTTTTGGAGAGTCATTACTGCCATCTACAGACTTCAAAGATAACAAGATGAACAAGCTAAAAGCTGAAAATGGAGGAAGCTCAGTTCGTGTTGCCAAGATTCCTTGGAAGAGGGTAATTTTCAGCTTACCAGTTTGGGCTATCGTGGTAAACAATTTCACTTTCCACTACGCATTGTACGTGCTGATGAATTGGTTGCCTACTTATTTCCAACTAGGCCTTCATCTCAGCCTTCAGGAGATGGGTTCTTCCAAGATGCTTCCTTACCTAAACATGTTCTTGTTTTCCAACATAGGTGGGGTTGTGGCAGACCATCTAATAACCAGAAGGGTATTGTCTGTGACAAGGACACGCAAATTGTTGAACACACTAGGATTCACAGTTGCAGCATTCGCTCTGATGGCTCTCCCATTGTTCAGAACTATCTCCGGCGCTGTTTTCTGTTCATCTGTTTCTCTTGGTTTTCTGGCACTAGGAAGAGCTGGCTTTGCTGTGAATCACATGGACATTGCTCCCAGATATGCAGGTATAGTGATGGGGATCTCCAATACAGCGGGGACTGTGGCAGGCATTATTGGAGTCGGGCTGACAGGAAAAATCCTTGAAACGGCCAAAACTGCAAATTCGGATCTTTCTACGCCTGAAAGCTGGAAACCAGTGTTCTATGTTCTCGGGTATCTATGCATATTTAGTTCATTTATATTCTTGATTTTCTCAACAGGGGAGAGGATCATTGAGTAACAAATGATAGCAGCAGGTTATAACTAGACAGAATCCAGTTTTCGGATGAAATCGTAAATTCTTGCAATTTCCTTTTTTGTAGACGATACCATCATGAGAACCAACAGTCACATGTAAGGACATTTCCGAAGCATCATTTTTTTGTTTTTTTTTTGAATTCATTAATGGGATGGCAAAGCATCGAAACACGAAACTTTCTGTGCCAAGCCCTCTCATTTGGGTCTTAAGAAATTACTACCACGGTAACCGCCGTTGCAGTGTTTCTGTATGGATGATCTATTCTAGTTATGCAAAGTGTATTTTCTGCTAAAGGTGTAATGGAGTGGAGATTTGGTAGTGGCATAAAGCAAAGAACCCGATGTTTTAAGCATATGGAAGCCCGTAGTACGTGCAGGGTTGCAACGGGGAAGTTGTGGAATTTCTGGAGCCAATACATTGAACGGTTGCAAATATGCAGATGGGTCAAACCATCCGTCTCAGGGGACGTGCATGATTCTCTAAATGGACAATGGTGAGAGTCATGCAGGTTAAGTATGGCCGTCGATTACATCTTTCCGGATATAGATGTAGACATTAAACAGATTAGACATGTATACGTTGAAAATGTTGCAATACGGAATATATATAAATTTTTTACATATAGACAAGCTCAGAAATTATCCTTGGTCATTGGCAAATAGGATGATATAAATTAGCATAAATCTCAATCCCCATTAATGATATACTTTTTAAAATTTATGCATGAGCAATTGCGAATAATTATTTTAATAATGGCATTTATCATCAGAACGGTTTTACCAAATCCAACAATTAATTGCCACGTCCATTTAGAAAGAAGTTACAAAGAGAAAGAAGTTGATAAAAAGTTAAAAATATCAGAAGCTAACTCTTTATCAGAGCCAGGTTTCGATCCTGGGTCCTGTGGGTTATGGGCCCACCACGCTTCCGCTGCGCCACTCTGATTTGTTGTGCCAAACTTATTTTTCTGTTAGTTTTTAACCAGCGCCTTCTCTTTCTCTTTCTTTCAAAAACCAGCTGCCCCCAACATTGATATTCTGCTTCAACTCCTCCACCAACCCCAACTCTCAAACAGCGATGTGTGTCTTTGGCTTCCTGATGCAACTCCCTCCTCGTCTAGCACCTCTCTTTCTCCGGAGAACTGCGATTCAGGATGCACGATTTCCTCTGTTTTTCTTTCGAAAGAAGGGCAGTGGATGTAGCCGATGAATTGATGACGATGGTCATGCATTTGAGACGAGACCAGAGAGCTGGAAACTCGGTTTTTCGAGAACAACTTGTAATATCTGCTGCTGACGTTCAACACTGAAGACAGGAAATGATATGTTTCACGATTTATAGAAGAACGTACACAATCACAAGTTGTGTTGTCGGACATTTTGAATGTACACAATCACGATTTAACGAAATGATGAGATTTCTTGCAGTGGCTCGCCTGCATCAAACGACTGAGGTGATGAGATTTTTGCATGAGATATCACACTAGCAGGAAACGTCGTCGTAAGTTGTCTTTCTTTTTCACACACACGCTTCACTAATGCAACTAGTTTTAATTAGGTTGCTTTAATAAACTACTTGTTAAAACTATCTTCTGTTTTTCTTAGGAAAATTATAGTTGATAAGTTATATGTATTTTCGATTTACAAATATGTCCTAGTGTTTATTATTATTATTATTGCATTTGTGTAGATATATCATGACCGATATTCATTATCCAAGCTTCCATCTGCAGATCTGATATACATCTTTAACACTTCAGTTTGTAGCTTCTGCACTGATTTGCATTGTGTTGGATTTTGTCAAAATAGAACATTTGTTTTCTTTCTGGCATTGCTCTTGTTTTCTTAGCTCGCCCGGTACTTCGTTACACAATGATTTCAAACAACATGAAAATTCCTCAATAAAACTTTTTGTCCGAATTAGAGTCTCGTGGAGAAGACGGAAGTTGATTTTATCAATTTGCTTCAACAAGCAGATATGTCTGATGTTGTGTCCTGTATCTTGTGCTATCATTCGTCTCTTGATGCACACCTCGTGAGTAAAGGTTTAAATCGGATCACACTGGACAGTTCAGTTTTTGGTTCGATCCGATCTGACTCAAGGAAAGGACAGATCGTAGGCAGTGTCGTGCACGAGGACTAGGCCCAACCGATCAGACAACTTAGGCCCGGTGTGATCCGTTGGGCCGGATTGGAATGGTCTGCAAAAAATTATACAACTGACCTAGATTGGCTCGACCCAGATTGGCCTTACCTTGGGTCCTGAGTCGGGTCGGGTCAGCGCATTTTCTTACCGACCCAGCTCAACTGGCCAATCAGTCCAACCTAGCCCGATCCAAGTCCGGTCGAGTCATAACATTTACAAGTCAGATCTACACGACCTGATCCGATTTACACATTTACTCATGACGTCCCCAACCCTATTCTGACTTTTTGTTTCACTGTATTTTAGTAGTTTGATTAAAAAATGTGTTCAAAATTACAATATTTGTGTACATTTTCTATTGAAAAGTAAATTCTTTTTATTTTTCAAAATATTTTCTTATCTTTTCCACTTATAAATGTGAAATTCAAAGGAAAAATATTTTCTACATATACACAAATATATATTTGAAGTCAAATGAAAATTAAAATCCTATAACTTCTTTTCCTTTTGACCCTTTTATTTCTTTAATTTACCCTTAAGTCTAGGTCAGTGCTGCAGGAGAGAAATAAATAAGGTTAGAAGATCAAACACTTTCTTTAGCTATGTCACTACCATCGCGTCGAAAGACGAATAGATCCGCAGGCCGCGATATACACTCTCAAATGTTAAACTTGAAAAGATAGGTGACATTACAACGAATTCTGGCGTCTGAATGGGACATTATGTATAAACAATCCAAAGAAGGAAAAAACTAAACACCATGTACGTAACCAAAACTACTAATACATATTGGCCATCAAGCACTTTCCCCAGGAATTTCTGCTATACTTTAGATGATACTCTCATAATACAATTCATTAGATGGACAAGAAAAAACAGGCCATCAACGACATTGAAACCCACAGAAGTCCAGCATAGCTCAACTAGTTACTGTTTTTTGTTCTCCTCAGGTGCATCAGTTCCTACAGCAGCTGAGGTGGAACCAGCTTGGTCTCCATCGTTTCTAGTTATGCTGGTCTCTAATATGCCTCCTGTATGCTCTACGTTTCGGTATGGTGACCTAGATTCAGCACCAGCCAGACTTCCACTGGCTTGTACTGGAGTCGACTTGTGCACAACTGTATCCATCAAGCTTGCCTGGATTGCAGCAGCCAAATCCTGTTGTTCTTGCTCTGACATAAGGTCTCTTTCACCAGAAAATTGTGGTGAATAAGTGGCAGGTGACGGTTCAGTTCTCTGGTTAATAATCTCTCGTTGATTGCATGAATTGGTAATACCCTTTGCATCTTCAGGTGTGAGCCATTGACCAAACCCATTAGAAGCATCAGATGAGTATATGGGACACTCCTTTGGGAAGTTACCTCTGACAAGGAAAATACTCCACCCACTACTTTTAAGAGTGTCCAGATAAGCAGAGAGATAAAACTTGGTGAGATGCTCAGGTGCTGGATAGAGACTGTTGAAATTGTACCACTCCCCATTCACGTTCCTGATGCAGAACCAGTGATTCTGTAAGTGGCAGATGTAGGCATTCTCCAGCTCAGGATCATGTTTCGATGGCTCTGCAACAGGAGAATCAAGGGGAATAACCTTCAAATCCCACACTTCAAGAGCCTTCTCTAATACCTTCAAGATCAGAGATATGGAACAGTAAGAAACACAGATCAAGGTGTGACTGAATGAGTAATGCATGTGAATAACCACAAAAAAGGGTGGTTAGTATATGATAAGAACCAATGTGAAAAAGGCCACGCATATAGTGCCTCAAACAAAACAGTTAGCCTGTAGATGAATTGAAGAGTCAATTGTTCACCAAATTAAACACACATCTGGGCAACCAAAAATATCTTTTGAAGGAAACAACCTTTTTCCCAAGACAATACTAGGATTAAAATTATGCAAATGCCGAAAGACAAGTAAATCTTTTTTAGCATAAGTCATAGAGACCCAATCAAGTTCGTTAGGTTCGGTGTGTTGTACCTGAGAGTATTAACAGTAAAATGCACTAGTGTAAATCAACACTTCATGGAATAATCAGCAGTAGAAGGAGCTGTGCACTATTGTAGATCAACATTTCATGGAATAATCAACAAGGAGTGGCGCACTAGTGTAGATTGACATTTCATGGAATAATAAAAAAGGAACAGTGCACTAGTGTAGATCAACATTTCATGGAATAATCAATGGTAGAAGCTGAACATATTGCGCATTTGAAATTCAAACACAATACTGCATCATTTCCACATTCAGGCTTTACCATAAGAGAAGTCAGAATGAGGTAAACAGCGATGAAATCTTTGATAAAGATTAAGGAATTAGGTAAAAACAATTGTTTTACCCATGATTAGTAAGAAAAATAGAATGGGAGTAAAATGATATAGTGACGGCAACTTCTTTGTCCAGAAGATGTTATCTAATATTACCTGCAGGAGAACACTGGCACAATTTCTTGTTAGAATTTAGTGAAAAGGGTTGCTTTAGGCTATGTATACATGGTACTCAGCCATTAATACTGTTACTTTTGGAATTTTTATTTAGTTTTATTGGAGATTCTGGAACAAAGGATGGATGATCAAGAAAGCTTTGATACCATCAGTGATACACACAACCATCTTTCTAAAATGATGAAGGAATAAAATAAAAAATAATAATTTAACCATGATAAATAAGAACATAGAATGAGATGAAAATGATATAACGGCGACAACTTCCTGGCATAGAAGATATCTATGGATACGTATAAGGTAAAGCTGGAACATCATTTCACCAAGGAAGAGTTTAGAGGGCTAAGGTTACCCGCCAAGGAGCAAATTTTTGTTTTGCTACTACTTCAAAAGAGCATGAACACCAAATGTAATGGTACCAAAACAATTTGATGAATGGTGGAGATCTACAATTTATTTTGTGTGAAAGTGGGGATGATGGGATCAAGAATATCAAACACCTTCATTCAGGTAGTTTTGTGCTAGAAAACATACATGCATTTGGATGGTAGCTTCGCTGATACTTGGGAGATTGACAACCAGCAAGAGACAAGGAAGACGAGCAGAAGAGAGGCACAAAATGCGGCATCTTAGGTGAGAACAGACTCAGTAGTATTTTGGCAAGGAACAAGGCTGGCCTAGAGATGATCACATACATGTGGACTGTTTCTAACTGGATAGAGCGGTTTAGCCTTTTCTTTTAGTTTCTACCTATGTTTACAGCTTTCCCAAGGTATTCCTGGCCTACCACACGTATGTGTTGGATAGGTTCTTCAAATTCATTTCAAAACATTGGTCCGATCTATTGCTCTTTCCTTGTGCTTATTTCACTTCAACAGAAATTCATCTCCAAATCGTAATGCTGATAGTATACGGTGCTATACTTAAAAAAGTTTTTTCAATTTTATTTTTACTGACAGAGGTTTCTACTCCCTAGTACACCAGGACGAGAACACAATTGGATATCAAATTTTAGAGGAAAACCCACATACAACATTCAACGGTCAGTATAAAAGCCATCTTCATCATAGATGTTTCAAGCTAAATTGTGCATCTCAATTGAAGCGCTCTCCTATTTCATCATGGTAATAGCAATTGAGGGCGACGAGAAACTTGCGAAAAGATTCAAGGTTGCCGACTTTACCAGTTTGAACAGCATGCACCATCGAAAAATCCGATTTTCATATTTTGTTTTCTCGACACTCACTCGGCAATTTGAATTCCAGCATTAAAAAAAATAAAATAATAATAATAAAAAAAATCCAATTTTGGTTCTCGAACCTGGATACTGAAATCGCCACCCATGGAGACATTGTGGGAGTCCTCGGAGAGGAAGTCGTTGGACGGGGCGGGGACGCACTCGCCCTCGATGATCATCTGCCTCTCCTTCTGGTCGAGATCAGAGGCTAAGGCGGCGAGGTCGAGCTCTGTGAAGAAGGGGCCCTGGAGGATGGTGTTGACGCAGTGGACGGCACAGAGCTTGGACTCCTGCACCTCGTGGTAGAGCAGACCGTCATTGCTCGGAACTTCCATTCCTTTCTTCCCCTTTCCTCCCCCTCTCCGGCGACGACGACGACGACAACAAACGAACCCTTGTTTTCTTTACGTTCGTCTTTTTCCTTTTCCCCCTTCTTTAGTTGTTGATGATGAATTGATGACGACTTAAAAGCTACTTTAATATACATCTACTGTGCGTTTTTCTTGGCTGTTGGATCACGTACAGTCGTAGATTCTAGGAAAGAACCTTCGGATGCGCGAATTTAACGACAGGATTCTGTTGATTATTCTTATGCTTAGGGTTTTGTTGTTCAGATAAAAATAGAAGTTTTACATTTAATTTGATTCGGAAAATTTAACAAACATATTTTTGAAGGATCGTTTTAGCCTAACCAATACATATTTATATACATATACATATACATATACATATACATAAATATAATTAAATATCTTCAAATGTATGTATGAATTTATATTTTTCATTGAAGTTAAACTAAATAAGAGGAAAAAAATGCATGATTTCCGGATATTTTTATTTGTATTATCTTTAACTTTGCAAAACTATCTTCTAACGTAAGAAAAATGTAAAACTTAATCATGTATTGTTGCATTTAACTAATTATTGATTAATATTTTATTTACTTATAACATTATCAATTATAACTAAAATAATATATAACAAATCTTGAATTGAACCAAATCGGTCAATTTAGTTTCAATAATTAAATAATTATGTTTGATTTTAATTTCTTTTAAACTGAATAATACAACTTGGTTTGTGATTTTGTTCAAAATCAGACAAATCAAATCGTGTGTGCTCCTATATAAAAGAAATAAATGTAACGTCCTCTTATTATCATATGGTTTGATAATTATGATGTTCTTGGAGGTCAAGTTTGCATGGTCATCTTTACATTTTTAACAAGGTTTTTGTGTTAATTGGATGATCTTTGGTAGTGACTTATTTTTTCTTCTTCTAAATATTAGTGTTCAAGGCACCACATGGCATGTGTCCCACCAAATCTGAGATATATTTATGCAATTTATCTAGTACCCTTGTAGGCTTTCACAAAATCCTCACATTAAGGCACTGGTTCAAACTTCTTCCTTCACCCTCCTCACCTCCTACCCTCCTTCCCTTGATTCCTGCCAAAGGATTATTGTCAACTTCATGAACATGCTAGTTATGATGTTGATGACTTTGATACAGTTGGGCATGCTTATTTGCAAAAGGATTGTTGTCAACCTCATTAACATGCTTTTCCATTTACTCATTTTGGACCACAACGATGTCGTTTTAATCCTAAATGGTTTGATGAGTATAATTAGCTAGAGTACATTATGGAAAAAGATGTATTTTTTTCTTGTTTTGTTATGTCTTTCCTGAGATGTAGACGTTGATCTAACTTTTGTGTCACAAGGATTTAAAAATTGGAAACAAAAGAAAAAGGTTACATATTCATGTCGGTGAACATCATAGTGCTTATTATGTGGTTAGCAGAAGATGTAAAGTTTTAACGAATGAGAAGCAACAAATCTATATTTGTTTCACTAAGCAATCAAAGGAAGTTGAAAAAAACTCGTATTCGCTTGGGTGCTTTAATTGACTACATATAGTTTTTTTGAAACAAGGTCTTCCTTTTCGTGGCCATGATAAATTTAATGAGTCTCCAATCAATGGAGAACTTCCTTGAACTATTAAGGTTTCTTGCTGATCACAACAAGGAGATTGAAGATGTTGTATTGAACAATGCTCCTAAACTTTTGAAGCTTACATCACTTAAAATTCAGAAAGATATCGTAAGTGCAATTGCAAGTAAAATATTCAAGAAGATTATCAAAGATATTGGAGATGATCTTTTTCTATTTTAGTTGATGAGTTACGTGATGTATCAACTAAAGCATAGATGATTATCATCTTAAGATATGTAAATATAAAAGGAAAGATCATTGAGTGGTTTCTTAGCCTTGTACATGTCAGTAACACATCTGCTTTATTACTAAAAATAGTTGTTAATGATTTATTTTGTAGATTTAGGTTGAGCATCAATAAGTTATGAGGACAGTGACATGATGGTGTCAACAAAATGTAGGGTGTTAGAAATCCAAAAATATCTGAAAAATCACTCCAAATTTGCATTCGAAATCTCAAATTTTTATTTGAAAAACTATCCGACAGAGTGAATTCAGATTTGAAAAAATTCGATTCAAATATGGACGTTAATACATCTGATTCGAAAATATCCAAATCCAAAAACCTAATATTATTTTAAGCTACTTATTCTAATCATGTATTCATGTGTCACACAGACCTAAGTACCATTGAGTCATTTTATTCTCACCCGTCAATTTAGCTAATTAACCTAATATGTGTCTGTAACCATGTCAGCGAGAATGGCAAAATATGTAAAAGTCGGCAAAGTCACGACAAATATAAAATATACAAATGCAGGAGTCGCCACCTAGTCTATTCAAATGGAAGACGAGGAAAACCATATAAAACATGAAAATCATGCAAAAACAATGGAAAAGGTCTTTGTAAACCAGAAATATGGGTAAGGATCTCTGTTACGTACGAG
>JAMKQA010021314.1:0-38269 GCA_024699735.1 Posidonia australis | reverse complement strand
CCTGGGGCTCTGATACAAGATCTGTCACGCCCCAAATTTTCCACAATAATTTAAACAAATTAAATTACGGGAAAACTAAAGCTAAACAGTAAAATATCTAACCACCAGGAACCTTTGTGTGCGGCTAGCAAACTCTAGACTATATGCACTACGCTAAACCAATCATATGTCTGCACCTACGAACAAAACTACAAGGAAAATGCATGAGTGACCAAAGTCACCCAGTAAGCACCCCACGAAAACTGTGGAAAACAAAACCATAATCAATTTTCCTTTTAAATTCCTTTCGCAAACTCTTTTCTCGAAACCTCAAAAACCAGGCCCACACTGGCCAAAACCACAAACCAGGGCTCCACTGGCCCAAAACCAAAAACAACGGCCCTTAATGGCCAAAACCACACACAGTGAGTCGTGAAGCCCGGCGCCAGGCAACCAAACTCTGGCCACACACAGTCCACCGAGGAGCGACCCTAGCATTCTGCACTGCCACGGTGAAGCCACCCTGTGCAAGAGCGATCACC
Source organism: Posidonia australis (assembly GCA_024699735.1). NCBI lineage: Eukaryota > Viridiplantae > Streptophyta > Magnoliopsida > Alismatales > Posidoniaceae > Posidonia > Posidonia australis. Next base: position 37,748 of record JAMKQA010021314.1, on the reverse strand, counting down.
GTCCCGCGATTCCCCTCTCTCAGGAGAACCCTCAGAAGCCAACCCCTCCCTGGGAAGGTTGTCTTGTCTCTCAGGACGCTACCAGCTATGGGGCACGTGTCCCACCTGCACTGGCCACCACAGGGTACACCTCCTCAAGGCGTCCTCCACACACGGTGCTCAGGAGGGAGTGTCATACCTCCACACCCGACAACACCCGAGCCTTAGTGCTCACAGCGACAGCAAGAGTATCATATCTCCTCGTCATGCCACAAGACACCTCAACCAGCAGACCACAACCTTAGCCTCGAGAGGACAGTCAAGGAGTCTCATACCTCTAGGACTCGACACCCCTTAACCATAGGTATCTCGCCCCCACGACCTCAACAGGGGGCATCGCGCCCGACCACCCAAGAATGTCGTCACATTCCTTGGTCCCGACAACACGATCCCACGCTGCCTTGGTCCACAAATAGAAAATCAGGAAAATCATTTTCCAAACCAAGCCAAACATTCCTTTGAAAATCATTTTCCAAACCATTTCCATATCCTTTAAAACTCTTCCAAAACCTCGGCAAAACGGCACATCGGGTGTCCCAAGGGACCACTAGTGATAGCCCACAATCCCATCTCACAAGGACAAAACACGACATCCAGAAAGCCATCGAAAACATATTACAAAACTCACTTGGGCCCAGAATCGGTATGCCGAAATCAGATTCGGTATGCTGAAATCACCTAGTTCGGTATGCCGATTCTAAATTGGTATGCTGATTCTAAATCGGTATGTTGAATTAGGGTCAACAGTCAACACTCAAGTCAAATTCGGTATACCGTCTAAAAACGGAAAACTGAATTCTGACTAGAGTACCTAAACTGACAGAAAAACGGTATGCCGAACAGAATCGGTATGCCGAAATCTCCTGATTCGGTATGCCGAATTCTACGAAACGAGAAAACGGCCCAAACCCTATTGTCCAAAATCATCCCAACTGGGACCTCCGTTCGGACCCCCTAAACAAATACCAAAAATCTTGCATAAAACATATAGTGTAGACCCTCAAGTCTACTCCAAAACCCAACAAACAAAACTAAAATTCATTCACCAAGCATCAAGATGCAAAATCACAAAGGCAGAAGGGTCAAAACGACCCAAAACGCAACCACTAGCATAAATGCCCATAAATGCTCCATAAAAGAAAGCAACGGGTGGCGAGGATAGGTGCAGTACGGTGCAGCTTATAAAGCCTACGCCTGGAGTAGCTGAAAATGTGCCCACCTGCGCGTCTCAGCCACTGTCACACCGCACAACAACCAATCGCCAGCCACCACCAACGAGGCCAACTGCAAGCCTCAACCACCAACCCACACACAAGCGGGCCCCACATGCATAGTGCCACAATGCACAGTGCCAAACCACGCACAGGGACACGTAAATAGAAGCCAGCCCACGAGACCCAAGCCCAAAAGCACAAAACCACACAATGGGCCTCGAAACAGTAACACTTGTCCAGGAAATAAAATTCATGAAATGTAAATAATTACAAAATGAATTTTACGGGTGTTACAATATCCCTCCAAGATCAAAGCAAATTCGAAATATCAATACTCCCCTAGCCAACAAGCAAGACACAGTCTATAAGCCAGAGCCAAAGTCGAACTCCCCAGAGGTCAGTCAACATCACAACAGTGAGCCTGAAGAATTGTCAGAAATCATCCAGCAAGTCCACCTTATTTGACGAAGAAACAATGCCCTCCTGAAACCTTTATTTAGCCAAGCCCCACGTATCAGTACATAATCTAAGAAACGGTTTACTCGGATCAACCATCATCGTCCTACAACATCGATAGAGTCAAGTGCATGGGTAAAACAGTGACACAACGAAGCAGACAAGCTACAGACAAAGACATGCCCCCAGGCCAACAACCAAGTCGCAGATTCTTGTTATCCTCTACTCTTGTGACTCTTTTAAGTCCGGAGGAGATCCGAGCCACTGGTTCCTTGAATCCTAGGACTAGTCTTTACCCTTTTGTCTCGCGACTCCTTTGAGTCAGGAGGAGATCCTAGGCACTAGCTCCTTGAACCCTAGGACTAGCCTTTATCCTTTGTCTCCTGACTCCTCTATGTCTGGAGGAAATCCGAGCCACTGGTTCTTTGAATCATAGGACCAGCCTTTATCTTTTGCCTTGTGACTCCTATAAGTCCAAAGGAAATCTGAGCCACTGGTTCCTTCAATCCTAGGACCAGCCTTTATCCTTTTGTCTCGTGACCCCTCTAAGTCCGGAGGAGACCAGAGCTACTGGTTCCTTGAATCCTAGAGCCAATCTTTATTCTTTTGTCTCGTGACTCCTCCGAGTCTAGAGGAGATCTGAGGCACTGGTTCCTTGAATCCTTGGGTTAGTCTTTATCCTTTTGTCTCGTGACTCCTCTAAGTCAAGTGGAGATCTGAATCACTGGTTCCTTGAATCCTAAGACCTGTCTTTATCCTTTTGTCTCGTTACACCTCTAAGTCCAGAGGAGATCCGAGCCACTGGTTCCTTAAATCCTAGGGCTAGTCTTTATCCTTTTGTCTCGTTACTCCTTTAAGTCTGGAGATGATCCGAGCCACTGGTTCCTTGAATCCTAGGATCAGCCTTTATCCTTTTGCCTTGTGACTCCTCTAAGTTCAGAGAAGATTCAAGCATTTGTTTCCGTGAATCCTAGGACTAGTCCTTTTCCCTTTTGTCTCGTGGCTCCTCTTAGTACGGAGGAGATTCAAGCCGCTGGTTCCTTGAATCCTAGGACCAGCCTTTATCCTTTTGTCTCGTACTTCCTCTAAATCTAGAGGAGATCTGAGGCGCTGGTTCCTTAAATCCTAGGACCAGTCTTTATCCTTTTGTCTCGTGACTCCTCTGAGTTTGAAGGAGATCTGAGGCATTGGTTCTTTGAATCTTAGGATCAACCTTTATCCTTTTTGTCTCGTAACTCCTCTATGTGTGGAGGAGATCCGAGGCTCTAGCTCCTTGAATCCTAGGACCAACCATTATCCGTAGTCTCGTGACTCCTCTAAGTTCGGAGGAAATCCAAGTCGTTGGTTCCTTGAATCCTAGAACCAACCTTTATCCCTTTGACTCGTGACTCCCCTAAGTCTAAAGGAGATCCTAGTCGCTGGTTCCTTGAATCCTAAGACCATCCTTTATCCTTTTGTCTCAATACTCCTTTAAGTCTAGAGGAGATCCGAGCCATTGGTTCCTTGAATCCTAGGGCCAGTCTTTATCCTTTTGTCTCTTGACTTCTCCGAGTCCAGAGGAGATCCGAGGCACTGGTTCCTTGAATCCTAGGGCTACTCATTATCCTTTTGTCTCGTGACTCTTCTAAGTCTAGAGGAGATCTGAGCCGTTGGTTCCTTGAATCCTAGGGCCAGTCTTTATAGCTAGTAACCCTAACTACTCGGGTGGCAAGCATGTTAGTCTTGACCAATGCCTCTTTTTCGCCCAGGTTCGGATTGGCCACCGACCTGTCACCTAGCATTACATTGCATTATCTCTAGCATTTCATGGCATAGCAACTGCCCTAGTGTCCTGTTACATCGCTCTGCATTATGCCCCTAGTAGGGTTTGCATAATATCTTGTATCATAGTCAGGCACACCTCACTAGTCTATCACAACACATGAGAGCCATATCCTGCTCTACGCACAGCGTCGAATCATTGCAATCTACACATCACCTACACCTATCCATCCAACGGAGTACCAACACAATGGGCATTAACGTAGGCACCCCACCATCATCCAACATTCTATCTGCATTGCATCAGCGTAATGTAGTCGACATTTGCATTGTGTCAGCATCATCAGCGTTTGCATGGGCCACAAGTGGTGACTTTCATTGCATCCGCCGAATAAGCAACTCATGGTTCCACAGCAAACACCACCCTCCCACTCAGGTGGGGTGTGTCATCAACCCTGAGCATCGGTCTCGGTTCCCATGACCTTGCTCAAGGAGGGGCATCTATAGACACCCCAATTTTTAGTCGGCCCGTTAACGGATTCAGAGGCAATGAACTTAGATTTTGCTCAAAGGCTTCCAAATGCATCAAACCAACTTAGAGCCGTAGCACATTTGGATAGCACACCAATTTGGAGCACCTAGCTAGCGCACCATAAAGGAGCACCTACTCGGTGCACCTAACTAGCGCACTAGTCTGGCGCACCAATCAGGCGCACCTCACTGGCACATGCTAGTGGCACACAAACATGATTTCCAAGTAAACATCCACTATAATCCAATCACTCTTCTCCTCCACGCCTGGCGACCAAGTTGTCGACAACCATCGAGATTGATGGCGTTGATTCCTCCATCATCATAAATCCTTGCGCGATCTCCGGCCAAGTCCTAACAACCCCTCTAGCCCATGCGCCGGCATATAAAGGATGCCACGACCGACTTCAAGGAAGGACTTTTTAGCGGGAAGGACTTTTGAAAATCGAAAATCCACATCCAAGAATCTGACCTTTGCAGCCAGCCTCGTCGAGCAATCCTTGACGACTAGAGCTTTTGTATTCAGGTAATGCTCTTTCTCCAAATCTTGAATAGGCCCTCTAGCAGTCTTACCTAGCACCTTCGATCTTGTTGTTTGTATTTTTGGTCTGAGCTCTCCTTGTTTTTCATCCTTCGTTGCGTAGGATCTTCTTCTCCGGTGGTGGCTGCAACCCACCATCGGGTCCGAGATCTATGGCCTCTTGGTTGGGACGAGGCCTTGGTACCTCTCCCCATCTCCCCCTTCCTCCTCCCTGAGCCTCCATTGCTCAAGAGAAGATTCTTTGGCCGGTAGTGGCTAGGAGTGCACCGTCGATGCCCCTGCCACCACCTCCCTCCACTACGGAACCCACCAAGTGGGTAGAGCCTTCTGGCCGTACTCGCCTAAAGTCGCCGCTTCAAGAAGCCCCACCTTATCGCCACGGAACTCCCTATATTGCCTCACCATCGTCACAACCATCGGAATGTCGACCGCACCTCTTCCACGTCCGTCGTCGGCAAGGGAAGCGGGTGGAACCACCCAAGCATCCACGACCCTTGCCAACATATCTACGGTGTCCATCATACCTCCCCAACGCTTCTCAACTTGCCGCCATGCCAGCCCAGCAGCAGCATCGCCACCTGTGACCTTCTCCATCGTCTTCTCCAGCACCGACAACCCCTCGCCGGATCGCAAGGTGGGGGAAGCACCCCAGTCCTCTCTGACCTTGCCCAACAGCTCAAGGATACTCATCATGCCTCCCCTATGCTTTTCCGATTGTCACTCATCGTCCTTCACCGCTGCACCACCACCAGTCCCTTATTGGAGCTCACACCGGAGTGAAGACATTGGCAATCCACTGGTGATCTTTGAATGCCCTATGTTTAGAGGTAAGTCCTTGACTTTTTGTATTTATTACACTTAGGTCCTTAGGTTTCATTACATCTAGGTCCCTAGTTTTACTTTCGTCACATTTAAGTCCCTAAGTTTCCGCACCTATTTGGCACACCATACAGGGACACCAAACAGGCGCACCATCTAGGCACACTCTTCACGAGCACCTGTTCGACGCACCAAATAGGCTCACCATCCAAATGCACCCCTCTGGCATCGTAGGTCATTAGGATTATTTTCGTCACCTATAGGTCCCTGAGTTTTTGTTGCACATAGGTCCTTAGGTTTTCCTTGCATCTGGGTCCTTGATGTCACTACTTTGTTACATTTAGGTCCCGGTGTTTCTGTTTTTCATATAGTTAGGTCCCTAAATCCTACATTCTTGCATCTAGGTCCCTAGGATCATTGTTTTCTCGCATTTCAGTCCTTAACGTTTTGCCTTCATCACTGTTGAGTCCTTGAGTTCACTGTTTTCTTTGCACTTAGGTCCCTAAAGCTTATTTTTTATTGCATTTCAGTCCCTTACTTTATGATGTTGTTGCATGTGAGCTCTAGTTTTGTGTCTTATGATTTTTCCTCGCATCTCGGTTCTATTTTTACGCACGTTTCTTCAAAATTGCATGGCATAAGCATCATTGACTTTGGGCAAACATCAACTGGCAATCGAGTGCACATAGCCACACAAAGCAAGTAAGAAGCCTAGAAAGACCTACTCGTCGGGCGTGTGGGGGTGCCTAACACCTTCCCTATGTGTAACCGGAGTCCTTACCCTTTCACTGGCCCTCATGATCATTGTGTCCCACCCCTTGGCACAGCATCATATTTTCAAACCTCACTTGGTTTTTTGGCATACTTTTGCATCCGATTTTCCTCGTCATTCTGATCAAAAGACAAGGTGGCGACTACAATTTTGTCTTATCTTGCGTCTTCGCCTTCTGACCATGGTTGTGACCTTCTCCCTTGGTGCCCTCCGCGCCAATCCCTTGGCAGGCATGGTCACAATAACTTAGTCAGCGAGGGAGCCACCATCCATCAAAACCAGAAGAAGTGTTCAAACTCCACAAGGGCCTTACATGTCTACAAGGGAGATAAAATGTAACGCCCCGAACCTGGGCACGTTACTGAAAACATAGTATCATAAGCAATTACACTAATTGTAGTACTAATTAAACAACTGTAATTAAGGCTCACCTCTTGGAAACAATTTGCGGCTAGTAACTCCTACTCAGGCATCGGAACTAGACTGCACTCCAACCTACACCTGAAAACCAAATAAAGCATGCGTGAGTGACATCTAAGTCACCTTGTACGCACCCCAAACACACACACACACAGCAAAATTCAGCAAAACGACAAATCACAACTTTTGATTTATAAAACATGACTTTCTTTAAAAATCCATTTCAAAACATCACTTTCTCTTTTCCTTTAAAACACTTGGAAATCTGTTTCCAAAACCATATTCTTTTCCAAAACTCATATTCTTTTTCAAAACTCATATTTTCTTCTTTTCATGCATTTTTAAAACCTTTCTCTTATTCCGAGAAATCCATAGTCATGACTAGTTCCAGCCTAAAACACAATGCCACACAGGGCTCAAAACTAAAACCGCAAACACTGGCTAGTAACTAGTTAAACCACAAATATTATTTATTTCTAGGATTTTAGGACCAAACACAAGTCCAATCGTAGCCAAACCACATCTTTTCATTTTCACAAATCCACACACTTTTATTATTAATTTCTACTTTTCTTATTGATGTTACCTTGATCAGGGGTAACCAAGCACACAAGTAGTAGGTGAGGACAACATTTCCCCTACCTTCCTGCATTGTTGCGATGAAATTCCCTATGTAGGAGGACACCGCCCCGATCCATCGGCCTCAATTCCATATTTTTGTATGTAGGGGGATGCGTCCTTTTCTTGACGCCCCATCGGTGACCCAAACAACTATGTTCAATAACCCAGGCTCAGCGTACACTGTCTCAAGCTCGATGACCATGGTCATATTTGACAATTGATATCTTTTCAATTTACCAACACCAACCCCTTGTGGTCCCACTTTGGCAATCATAGTCATGTCTTATAATTGGTTTCTTGGAGTATCATTTTCCTACAATATTGCCAACACCAAACCCCGTGATTCCACAACACCTTATTATTATTATTTCATTTTCAAAACTCTTAGGTTTCCCTTTCAAAAACTTTTTCATCTTATCCTTTTGTTGCAGGAATCTTTTCCATGCAACACATGACCCTCTATTGGGGTCACAACTCTAAATCATTCCAAAACCATGTATTTAAAACCACAAATTGGGTCTCATGCCCAAAACCACACTAAACCACACATTTAATCACTTTAATTTATTTTTAGGGCTCTAAACACAAAACCATATCTAAATTCATATTCCTCCATTGCATTTACATGGGGAAAACATCATTAACACTTACTCATGATCCATTGAAAACCTTTTATTTTCATTTTCTCATACATATTTATCCATATGGGCCAAGAGATAAAATCAGCAGACCGAAATCAGGTTTGGTATACCGAAAATCTCTAGTTCGGTATACCAAAACCATCTATTTCAGTCAATCGAGTATTCTGAGTCTACCGAAACAAAGGGCCTCGTTGTAAACTTATAGGGAATTGGTATGCCGAACCCAGTTCGGCATGTCGAATGTCCCATGTCCAGAACACCTCCCCTGTTTCAACCCAACATTTTGTCAGAAATGGGAACCTCCGACGGACCCCTCAAACATACATCATAAAACAAGAATAAAACATGGGGTGTAGACCCTTGAGTCTACTTCAAAACCCCTCAAACCATTCATCATTTCATTCATCATGCTATCCATACGAAAATCATAAATGCATGGAACTCATACGTAACTATTATAGCATACATTCCATTTTCAACCAAAACTCATGAAATCCATACAATCCTAGCATGATCTTTATATATTCATGCTAGCCATCACATTTTCATCCTTCCTACAATTTTCCCATGATTTTACATGCATTTTACTCATTTTTTATGCATTTAACACATTGTGCTATAGAATGTAAAGCAAGAGAGGAAGAGGGGTCGTGTACCTCAGGCGGCACTCCAATGACCTCCCCTGCGCTTCGGCAAAGCCTCGGCGACCATTGATGCCAGCGTACTCCTTCGGTCTCATGTCCTTTCCCAAGTGACATTGATCTCCCCTTTTCTCCCACTTGACTCCTTCGCTTCCACTGGCCTCCTTCACCCTTTTTATCTTCCCCACTTCCCCGCATCACGCCAGCCTCCAATCCCATCACCCTCGCGTCGAAGGGGACGAAGCGACACGAGGGGAGTTATGGAGGCATGGGTTCATGACAGAAGCAGAAGAAGAAAGGAGAAGATGAAGACAAAGGCTCATGAGGAAAGAGGGAGGAAAGGAAAGAAAGAAACGGGAAAAGGACGGGCACGCAAACTGAAGCAACTATGTATCCTCAAACCAGACCCCACATTGGTCCTACAACATAAACAGGTGCACAGAAAGCTAACAAACCACCACACACAAGAAACAACAGATTATCCATTAATAAACCATTTATACAATATTACAATTAATTGTATGGTTTACAATTAAAATGGATAATCAAGCCCAGATGTCACTTAAAGTACTAGGGTGACTGAGCAAGTGAGCTTGAAAAGAAAATATACATCCACACAAGCATAAAAGAAATAAGAAGATAGAAGGCGAAGACAGAAGTTAACCCAATAGTAAGAGACGTGCAGTGTAGCTCTACCTCTACCATATCTTCGAGAGGAGTCAGAGTGTGCGCTTGGGAAAATCCACAACTTTGAAGGATTGGCCCCTCTTACTGCAGTAAAAGCCTCCAACCCAAACCAAGTGCTTATTACCTCCATGCCAGGGATAGAGCGAAGTTGTGTGTCTATAAGGGAGCAAAAGAAATGTCAATGATCTCAAAAGAACAAGTGCAAGACCCTAAGGAGTTTGGCATCGAGCCTAGTCCATCACACCACTCTACACAACTTGAGCGCCACCACTCATCCCACGAGAGTCCCCCACAGCATGTGAATTTCTATTGGGTCAACTAAGTCAAATGCATCTGCCTACTTCAATAGGCATGAAGCTTTCTAGTCTAACTGAGGGCAAACAAATAAACAAACATAGCAAAATAGAACAACAAAAAATCAGCACCTAATCAATAAAGCATTTACACTTGCTCCAATAATAATAATCATTTCTGATCATCCATCAGCATGCTTGCAGGCAACAATAAAATCCATCTTCAAATCATAAACACAATAAACTACCTTGCTTGATTTAGCTTTCCTGCTTTCATACTACATTGCTTTACAGGACTTCATTGAGAGCCATCAACCAGGGGTATTGCAACTACCCTTTGGTCAAAGGGCACATGTACAAGAAGGGCACTTGTTAGTGCACAGTATACACTAATTTGCAGAACCAATAGCAAGATAACAATCCCCTACAGTCAGTCTAGTTCCACCAACACTACCTAGGGAATGTCCGATGATTGCACAGCCAGGAACAGAATAGTCAGAATACAACAACTGAACAAGCAACAGATCAGAACACATCCTTTATCAAGCAAGCATTATCCACAAGCTCACTCAACATCAACTTCATCTTCCAATGCCATAGAGTGCCCAGCAGTCGCAACTGACCCCCACACCATTCAGTAGCTCGACTTGATACCACAAGCATTTGCTTTGTCCTGGTATCTCATGATCTACCCTTTGCTATCGTCTCGTATCAACTACCTATTGCTGCTTGGGGCATGACAGCTAAGCTCACACAATCTACTACAGCAACATCCAAAACCTAATTCTATCCACCAAGGGCATGTTACTACTCTTTGGTCAGGACTCACGTATCAGGTGCCTAACAAGGCACAAATGAACTACATACTGAACAGAGCATCTGGACAAGAATCTTCAACTAGAGGCATCTTAGATGCTTTGTGGGAAAAAGGAGAGCATTCCAACAATCCGTAGTAGTATCGCACTTCCAGCATGGCAGTCAAGTGCATATCCTTCAGAGAAGTGACAATCACTATGACTACAATGCTTGTAGAACCTCAACTATAGCTTACAACTACGACAAGTAGCATCTTTAATAGTAGAGTGTTGATATCCTCTTCAGCATTAGACATCCATCATCGTACAAACAACATCAGATCACAACAACTTCGGTCTAGGGTACACTTCCCAATAAGATCTCCTTGGTAAACCCTTTTGGCTGAACCAACAATTTAGGCCCCTAGCATTCCTATGTCCCTATCTTCCACCAACAACCCCAACAACTCGATACCAAGGGCATGTCAACAGCCTTTTGGTAACATTCCCTTGGAATCAGGGGCATGTTGGCTGCCTTTTGGCTTCATTCATCCTGTCTTTGTGGACTATCATTGATTGGTTCTAGGTTGATAAGTTCACTATCCTACTTTGCAAACTGTCACCGACCGTTTCTCATTTGACAAGTTCATCATCTAGCTTTCTGAACTATCATTGATTGCTTCTCAGTTGACAAGTTTGCTATCCTATTCTCGTGGGTTGTTGTCGACTACTTCTCGGTTGATAAGTTCACTATCCAGCCTCATGGACTGCCGCCGACTTCTTCTCAGTCGAGAAGTTCACTATCCAACCTTGTAGACTGTCATTGACTGCTTCTCGATTGACAAGTTCATTGTCCTACTCTACGAATTGTCATTGACTGCTTCTCACTCGATAAGTTCACTATCTAGCCTCATGGACTATTGATGACTGCTTCTCGGTCAATAAGTTTACTATCTGACCTCGAGGATTGTCATCGACTGCTTCTCGATCAATAAGTTCGCTATCTTATCCTAGTGGATTGTCATCGTCTGCTTCTTAGTTGACAAGTTTGCTATCCTATCCTCGTGGACTATCGTCGACTGCTTCTTGGTCGATAAGTTCACTATCCAGCATTGCGGATTGTCATCGACTGCTTCTCGATTGACAAGTTCATTATCCAGCTTTACAGATTGTCACTAACTGCTTCTCCATTGACCAGTTTGTTATCCAACTTTGTGGATTGTCACCAACTACTTCTCAGTTGACAAGTTCGTTATCCAACTTCTTGAACTGTCATTGACTGGTTCTCAGTTGACAAGTTTGTTATCCTGTCCTCGTGGACTATCGTTAACTGCTTCCCGATCGATAAGTTCATTGTCTAGCCTTGCAAACTATGACCAATTGCTTCTTGGTTGACAAGTTTGTTATTCGTCCTTGCAAACTATCACTGACTACTTCTCGATTGACAAGTTCGCTATCCTATCCTCGTGGACTATCATCGACTACTTCTCAGTTGATAAGTTCACTATCCAGCTTTGCAAACTATCATTGGCTACTTCTCAGTTGACATGTTTGTTATCCTAGTTTCCAAACTGTCACCAACCACTTCTTAGTTGACAAGTTCGTTACCCTACTCTTGCGAACTATCACCGATTGCTTCTCAGTTGACAAGTTCCTTGTCCCCTTTTGGTCAGTAACTCTGCTAACTTACCATACCTCTCCTCTCTTCTCCTTTGGTCGATAGCCCTAACTGTCAGGTTTGCAAGCCCATCAGCCTTACCACACCTCCTCTCCTTGGGCTTATATCCCAAACTATCTAGGTGACACCGTCATCTGTCTGGACGACATCCATCATTTGTGTCCAATCTGTCGACAAGTCCGATATCTTATCATGCCCTCTCTTTTCCTTTGGTTGGTATCCCAAACTACTTGGATGATATCCATCAACTATCTACCTGGAGGGTCCCTACTTGCCTTGCTCCTTTCCTTCATTGAGATGGTAGCCCAAACTACGTAGTTAACAACCATCAAACTGTCTAGAGTAGACTAACAGCGTCAGATTGACCGATGTTTGGCTGGCAAGCCAGGTTGACTGGCCATGCCCCCTCTCCTAGGGTTGATAACCCCAGACTATTTGGTAATGAGTTCATCAACTTGTCATGGTCCTTTGCCAATCAGCAAGCGTCGCTAGTCTTGTATGGCACCTTTTTGATAAGTGTGACAGTCACTCATGCCACTTGTGAGCGGATCAATCGTCAACTTGTCATCTTGCATGCATTGTTCGTTAGCATGCATTCATCAGTATCACACGCATTCATCACACACATCATTCATCATCACACATCAGTTCATCATAGTATCGTCTGCATCAGCATTGTGTAGGATTGCATGTCCCTAGTGGATCCTAATGCATCGGCATTTGCATCATTGCATTAGCATTACACATTCGCATTAGCATTGTGCGGAGTTTCACACATCCCTAGCGGAACTCAACACACACGCATTTGCATTCTAATAGTATTTCATGCATCATCGGTACTAGCATTTGTGTTTTCAACATCATGTTTGCAATTGTTTCTAGAATCAGTATTCACAATTTTCGCATCGTGTTTACACCTATATTTTCATCTTAGCACTTGTGTTTCCACCATTGTTCTCATCCTCGCATTTCTCGCATTGTTTTAGCATCTGCATTTGCATTTTGGCAATGAGTAACGACTTTCAGTGCATTCGTCGAATAAGTGGCTCATGTCAACAGCAAACTCCACTCTCCTGTAGGTGCCAAGTGGGGTGTCTTTGTCAACCCTGAGCATCGATCTTGGTTCCATCTGCTCGTCGACCTCACTCAGGGGGGGGGGGGGGCATTTGTAGACACCCCACTTTGGAACTCACTTGATGGAAGAATCCTCTAGAGGAGTGCATTGGTGGTAGTGAGGCACCTTCCCACACTAGAGCCTAGTTTCACACTCCATAACCACTCCAATGTAAACCTTAAAACCTAGGTCCTAGCCCAACACCATAAATCTCCATTAAACCATCAGCTCGAGCCCATTTCATGGCCTAGTAATTGAGAAACAAGCACAGAATCCAGCCAAAAGTCCTGATCTAACTCAAGCATATCTGACTGACGCAGTTAGGAAGCGCAGGACCAGGGGCATGGATAGGTAGCACGATGCTCAGAGACAGTAATTAATCTGCTAAGGGGTTGCCTGGTCTTTTCATCGAATGCACCATCGATTCCCTTTACTCTATTGGTTGGCATGGATCTGAGAGTGTTGCTTGGTTTCTCTGGACCATCATATCCCTCCTCTTAATTCAAAATCCCATCAAATGCTATTCATTTAATCTTAACTGTCCACCCTTAACAAACTTTCAAATCCAACGACCTTCCTTCCCTCTTCCCACTATTTAAGCCTTCCCTGAGCTCACATAGCTCCGAATCTTGGCCATCTTGAATCCATGGTCACCCGGCCTTGAGCACTAGTCATTCCTAAGCAATCCGAGCCATTTTTTGGCCATCTTCTAACTCCTCCAGGCCATCCAACGTCAATACAGCCATTACCTCTGCCTACCACCAACTATGTTGTTCCCACCTCACCACAGAGCACCTGCGGCAACACCCTCAACCATTCCCCTTACACTCACCTAGATGCTCGAGCACACTCTAGCCTTCACCATCCACCCGAGCCCTATTTTTGGTCATCCATCATTAGTCCAGTCATCCTACAAGTACTGCACTATCTTGGTACTCCCTCCTCAATCATTGATCACCCTCCTCAAGCTTGCATTGGCATCTCGAGCCCCTGAGTCGATGTCCAACCGCGTCCTCAGGCAAGCAACATCCTTGCCATCTGGCTGAGCCAACCGGGCACCCACCATGTCCTTCCACCCTAACAAAGATGCTTGATCCATGCTTGGCCCATCAAGCACTTCGGCATGATCATCCAAATGTTCCTCGACCTCTAGTAAACCTCCTCCAACCACCTTCAACGTCCCTAAGCCGTCAACTGGAGACACAGTTGTCGCCATCTCTATGGAAGACACACATTGTAGGTAGGTAGCTTTGCCCATGGCTTATCTCCTTTCTTTTCTTCGCATTTGCATCACATTTTTAGCATACTCTTTGTGTGAATTATCTGTGTTTGCTCGTCATGCACCCATCCATGCATCTAGGCCACACTTACTCACCACCTGTGAAGGGTTTGATGTGCTCCAAGACGGTTGACGGCCTATGAGCACCCTCACACCCATCCTGGCACTACATCACCTTCCCCTCTCTTCTCCAAACTTTCCCAGATGTTCGCTAGAAGCTCCTTGCCACTAGGATGTCCAGTAAAGCTCGCAAACACCGACAAGGTGAGGTGAGGACAGTGGAAGGGCAACACAAGACACATTTGCATCTATTTATCATCCTTGCATTCATTCATGCTTCCCTAAGCCTCTTGACTCGACGAATTGCTTTACCAAAGCTTCTGGATAGGCTTCTAAGAGAAGCTCGTTGGCCGAATCCATTTTCCAACAAGAGTGATGAGTGGAACTCTCCGCACAGCTACACCACCATCCAGGCATCTAGGTATGATCTCTGGACTCCCCTTTAGCTTCCTGCACAGCCTGCATACAACATGCAATAGCATTTTTGCATCAAGAGCAAGGACAAGTCGGTTGTTCGACAACTATTCTGGCAAATCCTATTGGCGTGTGTAGGTGGCGCAAGTAGGTAGCACGTCTAGCCAATGTGGTTTGACCAGTATATTGCAAACAGTTGACTGAGCTCCATTACACTTTCATATCTATTTTGTCATTGGTTTCCAAGCGTGTTCCTTTCTACGTTACCGTAATCCATGTGTTTCTACTTGCATCGCTTGGCTTTTCATGTTTTCTAACATCAACTCCCTTTTTGTTTCTAGATTCACGTATGTTGCCTTCTATTCCGTTGCTTGCATCGCATTGGTTTTCTCATGCTTTTCAGCATCTCACATCTATGCTTAGGGTGACGATGCTTACTACTCAGTGTTCTTTTAACCAATACATTGGTGCCCTAGTCAAGAACTCATGTAGCACTGTTGAGCACTAGTTTGAATGTTTTTCCTCTCATCCATCTCATTCGCATCAGTATAGCATGAAGCACTCATCCATCTTCGCAAGCATGTGCACATTTGCATTTGGCAACACAGAAAGCAAGCGATTACCCAAGAAAGATTGATTTCTCGGGCATGTCGGGGTGCTTAACACCTTCCTCACACGTAATAGGAGTCCTTACCCTCTCTCTGGCTCACCATGACCAACGTGTCATTTCATTAAGGCACGGAGTACACACACATTCATCTGCATTCATTTACAGCATTTTTCTCACATTCTTATGCATCCGGTTTTCCTCATCTTTCCAGATTTAAAAGATTTGGTGGTGATTCCGTTTTCCATTCCTTATCCTTTGCTTTTCCATGGCATTTCCTAGTCGAGTGTCCTTCCATGGATTCACCATTTTCGCTGTGAATCAGTTTGTTTGTATGCCCTTGGATGCACAAGGAGTTTCAGTTTCGACATGGTCACACCTTGACTAATGCAACTCTTCATATCTGCAAAATCCTCTATGCCTCACTACCTTGACAAGGATAGCCCCCACACACATGGCAACACAGCATGTTCTTGTCAGGGCATTAACAACTAACACTAGTGCCCCTAACACCTCTAGTACAGCCACCAAACTTCATATGACCCTCTAGCTAGAGCTTGACATGCGTTTGGGCCTTCATAGTTGCTAGACATGCTTTTTGGTGATCTCCAATGATCGTCCATAGGTATAAATACAACCCACTGCATACTAGCAAAAGGTTACAACCCATATTCTACCTCAATCCTTTAAAACCTAATCCTCCCATTGTTGACTTAATCATTGGAGCATCTCTGACTGACCCACACCTAGGCAAGGACCTCTGACCACTTCTTTTATTTGAAGAACTTCCCCTTCCAACTTAGTAGCCATCTTAGCACATCAATAACTCTTAACCAATGTCGACCTAGGATCGACATTTAGCTCCAAGTGGATTGAGAGAGCTGGAAGGGATCAATTAGCACTAACTATGGGAAAAACCTCAATAAGCAAAACCTAGGCGTTGGAGAGCTATTGCTTGAAGCACCTCACTGAGCAAGACCTTGGGCGTTGGAGAGCTATAGTTGGGAAGAACATCGATGCATCAAGCCCTCGATCCTCAGAAGAACCTCACTGAGTAGGATCCTGGGCAATGGAGAGCTACGACTTGGAAGAACCTCACCACCATATTCGTAAGCTACAAAAAGCTATAGCTTGAAAGAACCCCCTGCACTATCCTTAGGTGACAAAAAGAAATGGCTCAAAGCAACCTCCTTGTAGTATCCTAGGTGAAAGAACTACAACTCAAAAGAACCTCCTTGCCATATCCTTGGGTGACAGAGAGCTACGACTTGGAAGAACCTCCTCGCAATATCCATGAGAGATGAAGAACTACAACTGGAAAGAACCTTCGTGCATCAAGTCCTTAACTGATAGGGAGATATAGCTCCGAAGAACATCAATGAGTAAGATCCCAAGTGATGGAGAGTTATGGCTTAAAAGAACCTTCATGCATCAAGCCTTTAACTAATGGAAAGCTATGGCTCGAAAGAACCTCATTGAGTAGGATCCCATGCAATGGAGAGTTATGGCTTGGAAGAACCGCCCTACAATATCCTTGAGCAATGGAGAGCTACCGCTCGAAAGAACCACCTCAAAAATCCTCGAGTGATGGAGAGCTATGACTCAAAAGAACCTCCACACAAAATCCTTGGCCGATAGAGAGCTACAACTCAAAAGAACTTTCCACAACATCCTCGAGCAAAAGAGCTATGGATCATAAGAACCTCCCCACAATATACCCAAGTGATCGAGAGCTACAACTCAGAAGAACCTCCCTGCAATATCCTCAAGCAATAAAGAGCTATGGCACAAAAAAACCACCCCTCATCAAGCCCTTGACCGATGGAGAGCTACAACACAGAACAACCTCACCGAGCAAGATCCTAGGCGATGTTGTAGACACCCCACTTTGGCAGAATTCTCCAAAAGGGCAAACCAGTGGTGTGACCATGCTGGTAGAACCCTACACGACTCCAAAGTGTGTGGAAACACACGAGGTGTCCTGATATGGTCACGACGATGATGGTGAATCCAGAGAAGGGACTAGACTCAGAAACACCAAAGAAAGATAAGAAAAGGATAAGGAAAAGGAGTCGCCACCTAGTCTTTTAATGGAAAGACGAGGAAAACCAAACACAAAGGAAAAACCTAAAGAAATCAATGTGAAGAAAACACACGTATACTCCGTGCCTAATGGCTGAAGTGCATAGATCAATGTGGGCTAGAGAAAGGGTAAGGATTCTTATTATGCATGGGGAAGGTGTTAGGCACCCCCATGCACCCGAAAAAATTGATCTTTCTAGGTTTCCTGCTTGCTAATGATCTAGTGTGTGTATGCTTGTCTACCTAGAATGCACATGCCTAAGATGAATGCGAAAACATGTCAAATCAAAGAGAAGAAATGAATAAGAGAGAAATAATAAGGAAAATAATCCAAGGGACAATGTAGGCATTGAAAATGCCACTTTATTGTATGCCCTAAGGTGATGAGAAAAATCGTGAAAATCGAAAATATTCGGATAGCATCTCGCAAAACAACGAAAACTTAAGAAATCCGAGAAATCAAATGAGAGAAAATAATCCTCGTTCAGGTCTATGTCGGCATTGTTAAGCCTATTAATGTACGCCCTTGGGCGATGAAAATCCAAATCAAATCAAAATCATGAAAATCAGAAGAAATCTAGAAAATAATGCGAAAACTAAGCTTCAAATAAGTTTGAAATGTGTGCATGACGTAAGAAAATAAGCATGAGAATATATGCATGAAAAAGGGTAAGAAAATGTACAAATGAAAGCTTGGTTGAAATATGTAAATTTCTAGGGGCCTTTGTGCAAAAATTACATGTTCCTGGGTAAAGATTGAGGTTTCTAGGGTTAAATAAGCAAAAATATTAAAGAAAACACATTTTATGCAACTTTAAGGAAGTTGTCAACTTCAAGGAAGTGGCCCTCTCCGGCAACAAGTTCAGGAAGAACCAATGTGGAAGTTTTCCATTGCAACTACAAGAATACACGAATCAACGTGACCCTCCTCAAGCACAAGCAAGGCCAAGAGTCATAGCAGATCTTTTCTTTGATATCACGGATCCCACAATCGAGAAGGAAATCCTATTAGAGCTCATAGCTTATGAGGAGGAGGATGATAAATCCTATTAGAGCTCATAGCTTATGAGGAGGAGGATGATTCAGGCGTAGAGGAAAGTGATGAGGCGCTGCCAAAATTTTAGCCTTACGTCAATGATCTGGAGGACACTAATCTCCATGTAGAGGAAGAGACAGAGTTAGTGAATATTGACACAACAGAGGACGTCAAGGAAGTATGCATTAGTGGCCAGCTAACATCGCAAGCAAAGGTAGAGTTTATCGATTTCCTTAAAGAATTCATAGACGTCCTCACCTGGAGTTATGACGACATGGTTGGCCTGGATGTGGAGGTCGTCGTGAACACGTTGTTGCTCAAGCCCAATGTCAAGTCAGTAAAGCAAAAGCTCAAAAGATGGTGATCCCAATGGCTACTTAAGCTCAAGGAGGAGATCATGAAGCAGCATAGAATTGATTTTCTCAAGGTCGTCCTCTATCCAGAATGGCTTGCAAACGTCGTGCCAGTACCGAAGAAAGATGGACAAGTCCGCATGTGCATAGACTATAGAGATCTTAACAAGGCCAGCCAAAAAGACAACTTTCTGCTGCCTCATATCGATGTCCTAGTGGACAAGACATGTGACACCTGGACCTGATTATCCATTTTAGTTGTAAACCATGTAATTAATTGTAATATTGTATAAATGGATTATTAATGGATAATCTTTTGTTTCTTGTGATTATGAGGACTTGGTTGGCTTTCTGTGCACCTGTTTATGATTTGTGAACAATGTGGAGTCCGATTTGAGGATGCACAGTCGCCTCGGTTCGCGTGCCTGTCTTTTCTTTCTTCCTTTTTCTCCCTCCCTTACGAGCTTTTCTCCCATTTCCATCCTCTTTTTCATCCTCCACTAGACTCATGCTACCACAGCCATGGCCCGTGCCTCCCCGTCTCTTCCGACATGATGGGTGGTCGACGCCATGTGGGAGGAGGAGATAAAGAGGAAGGAGGCAGCAGTGAGTGGAAGCAGTGAGAGAAAAGAAGGAAGAGAGAAAGGGACACGTGAGCCAGAGGGATAGGAGGAGAGCTGAGCCGTGGTCCACCAGTGGGGAAAAGCGTTGTCGGGCGTGAGGAGCTTCATCAGGGTGCGGGGAAGGTCACCGGTGTGCCACTTACAGGTACGCGACTCCCCTTTTTCTCCTTTATCTTGCGGTTGTGATTGAAATGTTAAATGCATGGAAAAAATGGAAATAATGCATGTAAAATTGTAGAAAAATAGTAGAATGGTTGGAAATGTGTTGAATAGAATGAATATGTAGATATCATGTGGTTAGGATGGGAATTGGTAGGTTTATACGAGATTTAGAGATGTAAGCTACAGTAGATGTTATTGAGCTTCACCTATTTGTGATTTTAGTATGAATTGCATAGTTAATGGATTGATGAATGGTTTGAGAGGTTTTGAAGTATACTCAAGGGTATACACCCCATGATTTATTGGCATTTTATGATGCTTGTTTGAGGGGTCCGCCGGAGGCTCCCATTTCCGACGGAAGTGTTGGCTGGAACAGGGGAGGTGCCCTGGTTGTGCGTAAATCGGCATGCCAAACTGGGTTGGCATACTGAATTCCTGTCAAATTAAGCCAGGATACCTGGTTTTGTTTGGCGGAAATCATCCAGTCAACTGAAATAGGGAGTTTTGGTATACCGAAAATGTTCGGCATACCGAATTAGGGATTTTTAGTATATCGAACCTGGTTTTCGGTCTACCGAATTTGCCTTGGCCCTGACATATAAATGTGAACATAAAACGGAAATCAAAGGTTTTACTTGGACAATGACTATGTGTTAATGGTGTTTTTCCCATGTAAAGGTCATGGAGGAATATGGAACCCAAATAAGTATATCTAGGGAAGGTTTTGGATTTAAAGCCCTAAGATAGGATTAAAGTGATTAGATGTGTGATTTTTGGGCATGAGTCCCAATTTATGATTTTAAAACATGATTTTAAATGAAGTGAGTTGGGACCCCAGTAGAGGGTCATGTGTTGCTTGGAACAAGTTCCTGCAACGAAAAGAATGAGATGAAAATGATTTTGAAAAGGAAAACTTAAAGAGTTTTGAAAATAAAACACTAATAATGTGTTGAGGAACCACAAGGGTTGGTATCGACAATGTGGTAAGAGTATGAGACTCAATGAAACCAATTGTCAAATACGGTTGTGGTTGCCGAGCTTGAGACTATGTAGGCTGGGCCTAGGAATATGAGGCCTAGGTGTCCAGGTCACCGACGGTGTAGGTTGAGCTTGGGTTATTGAACCTAGTTGTTCGAGTCACAGATGGGACGACAGATAAAGACATATCCCCATGCTTATGAAATGAAATTGAGGCCGGTTGGCCGGGGCGGTGTCATCCCGCGTGGGGAATTTCACCAAGGCAATGCAGAGAGGTAGGAGAAATGATGTCCTCACCTACTGCTTGTGTACCTGGTTACCCCTAATCAAGGTAACATCAATAAAGAAAAGTGGAAAAGAATAAGGAAAGTGTGTGGTTTTGTGAAATGAAAGAAATGTAGTTTGGCTAGGATTGGACTTATGAATAGTCCTAAAATCCTAGAATCGAATAAGAATGGTGTTTTAACCAATTACCAGCTAGTATTTATGATTTTCATTTTGAGCCCGAGAAGTATTGTGTTTTATGCTGGATCCGGTTGAAAATGTGGATTTCTTGGAATATGAGAAAGGTTTTGAAAATGTATAAAAGAGGATGAAAAGATGAGTTTTGGAAAAATATGGTTTTGGAAACGAATTTCTAAATGTTTTAAAAAGAAACGGAAAAGTGAATCTTGAGAAAAGCATAGTTCTGGGAACAGATTCCTAAGTGATTTCAAAGGAAAAAAGGAAATAATGTTTTAAAATTGGATTCTCAAAAGAAAACCAAGTTTTATAAATTAAAAGTAGAATATTTGGTGCTTTTGCCGAATTTTGTTGTTTGTGTGTTTGGGGCACGTACTAGGTGACTTAGATGTCACTCACGTGTGCTTTGTTTGGTTTTCAGGTGAAGATCTTGTGTAGTCAAGTTCCAGTGCCAAAGTAGGAGCTTCTAGCGCACATCGTTTCCTGGAGGTGAGCTTTAGTTACAATTATTTAATTTTACTCTAATTAGTGTAATTTTGCTTATGATACTGTGATTTTGGTAGCATGCTCGGGATCGGGGCATTGCAAGACTACAGGGCACAAGATGCTATCTTTCATGGACAGCATCTCAAGCTACAACCAGATCAGAATGGCAAAAGGAGATATGGAGAAAACGTCATTCATCACTCCCTAGGGAGTCTTCTACTACAAGGTGATGCCGTTTGGGCTGAAGAATGCCGATGCCTCGTACTAGTGTGCAATGATAGCTCTTTTTCACAACCTCATGCACCAAGAAGTCGATGTGTACGTGGACGATATGATCGTCAAATCCAGGGAGCCCAAAGACCATCTAACTAGCCTGAGGAAGTTGTTCAACTGACTGCTAAAGTACTGACTCCAACTTCACCCTAGTAAATGCAAGTTTGAGGTGTCATCAGGCAAGCTCCTTGGATATATTATTAGCCAAAGGGGAATCGAGGTAGATCCCAACAAGGTGAAGGAAATTATTGACATGCCTCCCCCCACGACAAAAACAGAAGTCCAAGGGTTACTAGGATGTCTGCAATGCATTAGTAGATTTATTGCCCAGCTTACGCTAATATGTGAACTAATCTTTAAGCTCCTAAGCAAGAACGCCTAGATCAACTAGAGTGAGGAGTGCCAAGTGGCATTCGACATGATTAAATAGCTTTTGGCGAGGCCTCCGATTTTGGTTCCACCAGTGCCAAGGCGACCCCTACTCCTATATTTGTTAGTCACGTAGCATTCCATGGGTCCAATTTTGGGCCAACATGATGAATTTGGTTGTAGGGAGCAAGCGATCTATTATCTGAGCAAGAAGTTCAATGATTGCGAGGCCAAGTACACCACTATTGAGAAAGTCTGCCTAACCTTTGTCTAGGCCACTCAATGCCTGAGACACTATATGATGGCATATCTTGTCTTGCTTCTATGCCACCTTGATCCCATGAAATACCTATTTTAGAAGCCGACATTGGTAGGCAAATGTGTCAAGTGGCAAGTGCTATTATCATAGTATGTCCTATGACCATGCCGGTGGAACCCTACATGACTCCTCGGTGCACGGAAACACATGAGGAATCCCGATTTTTTCACGGCGAAGATGGTGAATCCGAGAAAGGAGACTCGACTCAGAAACACCAAAGAATGATAAGAAAAGGAGTTGTCACCTACTCTTTTAATGGAAAGACGAGGAAAACCAAACACAAAGAAAACCCAAAGAAATCAATGCAATGAAACACATGTGTGCTCTGTGTCTAATGGATGAAGTGCATAAATTAATGTGGGCCTGAGAAAGGGTAAGGATTCTTGTTACACATGGGGAAGGTGTTAGGCACCCCCATGTGCCTGAAGAAATCGATCTTTCAAGGTTAACCACTTGCTCATGACCTAGTGTGTGTATGCTTGTTTACTTCTAATGCACATGCCTAAGATGAATACAAAACATGACAAATCTCCAAAAAACAATGAATAAAAGAGAAATGATAAGGAAAATAATTAGAGGGACAATGTAGGCATTGAAAATGCCGCTTTACTGTATGCCCTTGGGCAATGAGGAAAATCATGAAAATCGAAAATGTTCGGAAAGCGTCACGTAAAATAGCAGAAACTTAAGAAAATCGAGAAAATCAAATGAGAGAAAATAATCCTAATTCGGGTCCATGTCGGCATTATCAAGCTTGTTAATTTACGCCCTCAAGTGATAAAAATCCAAATCAAATCAAAAACCAAAAAACTCAAAGGAAATCCGAAAAACAATGTGAAGACTAAGTTTGAAATGAGCTTGAAATGTGTGCAAGATACATGAAGATATGCATGAGAATATATACACGAAAGAGAGTAACAAGATGTACAAATGAATGCATGGATAAAATATGTAAGTTTCCTGGGGCCTCTGTGCAAAAAATACATGTTTCTAGGTAAAGAATGTGATATTTAGGGTTTCATCTACAAATGTGCTAAAGAACACATTTCTATGCAATTTTACGGATGTTGGGGGTTAAATGTGTAAAACTATGCATTTTGGGTAAAAATTGAGATTCCCAGGGTCTAATCTATAAATATGCTAGTAAAACAAGTGTTCAGTGTAATTTTGGAGAAATTCAGGGTTAAATGTGCAAATTTATGTGTTCTTGTGTGAAAATAAGAATTTCCAGGGTCTTATTTGTAAATATGCCAACAAAACATGTGTTCAGTGTAATATTAGTAAAGTTTAGGGTTTAATATGCAAATTAGTGGACTAATGGCTGAAATAAAAAAGTCTGAAGGCTTTTGTCAAAGATTTGAAGCTTGAGAATTAATAAAAGAAAAGAACAAGGGCCATACTGAAATTTTACCAAATAAAGAAAATAAAATGATGCATGGGTAAATGTAGGGGTCAAAATGCAAAATGTAAGGACCTGATTGCAAGAAAAGAAAAGAAAATGTTTTTAAAAGAAACTTTTTTAAAATAGCGCGACGACTGCTTGGGAAGCCATCCAAGGCTTCCCCGGCACCTGATCTTGCATCCAACCACGAGGTAAGCTAGAGGGAAGAAAGGGAAGAGGATCTGTTGGCTTCGATGAGGCATGGAACGGCCTGGTTCCTCCCCCCACGTCGCTCGTCGACGTTGCGATTCTGATGCCGTGCTCAAGACGAAGCTGCTACTGGAGGTAGTGGATCGGTGCTTCAAAGTTCCTGGAAGGTTGACGGGATGGAAAGGAAGTGATTCCACTACTTGGAGGCAAGAACAACACCGCATACTCCCTTCCCGACCTAGCTCACCGTCGTCTCCAGTGAGGTCAACTACGGGAGGCGATCGAGGCTCGGAGAGGGGCTTTAGGGCTTCTGGGAGGCAACCTAGCCATGCTGTGTGAAACGCCCAGTCGAACTTCACTATGCATCGTCTTCTCTGACGACGCCGAGGGCTGCAAACGTTGAGCTCTTCCAGTGGCTACCAGAAGGGATATCCTGGCCTCCAGAGATGTGGAAAAGCATGAGGGAGGTAGGCCTATCTACTCCACATCCTACAGGACATCAATCACTCAAAGGATTTGTGCCCCAGCCTCACTCGCTGGAAAATGGGTTCGACGACCCACAGACTTTGAAAATTTAGCCAAGGAATCTCATTTCTCCACTGGAACAACTCCAGGGATGTTGAGGAAGGTCCAAGGGAAGAAATGTAAGAGAATTGAGCTTGATCAGTGGCCTACCGGAGCTAGCAGTGGATGGGAGTTGTTTCCTATCATCAGAGCTCATGGAAGAAGGTGACCGGAACTGGCCTGAGCTCTAAACTACTCCTCCACTGAGCCTCGTTAGTGGTTTGATGCTCCTCTTCTTGCTCTGGCTACTCTAGTTGCTATGGTTGCTTTGATTTGGTGGTCTCTCCCTGATTTTTCCTTAGTTCCAAGTTTTCTCTCCTCCTTTTCTCTTTTTTTCCCTTTTGCAAATGGGGGGTATTTATAGACTTGCATAGTTAGGTTGTTAGGGTTTTTAGTTTAGGTTGTTATATGTGTTTGTTAGAGTAGTTATGATGGAGTGGAAGGTTGTAGACACCCCAATTTCCTAATTTTTGCAGGATGGAGATGTGGTGACTGAGCTCTAACCCTAATTGAATCCACTTAAGCCCAATTGAAGCACATTAGGCCCAAGGAGGCCCCTAAAGTCCACATAGGCCCATTAAGCCCATGGAAGCCCACAATAAACAACTCAACCCATTTTCTTCTCTTTCTCTTCCAACCCAACACCTCATTTCTTCCTCTCTAGATTCATTATTTTCCGTCTTCATTTACTGATTTTTTTTATCAAAAAATACAAATCCCACACCCTATTTCTTCTCTATTGATTCAACCATTGAACCCATTCCTTCTCCTTATTCCTCTCACAAACGAGCCACTGAACCCATCTCTACCCTACTGGTTTCATCATCCATTTCCCCATCTCAAGCCCGACTGATCCAACACGAGCCAGAGCAGCCAGGGCCATTGATGTGCCGCCGTTGAGCTTGGATTGACGTTGATCCTTGTCGACGATCAAGGGGACAGAGGGGGCAGTAGGGAGGGAACAGTTGAGCTTTTGTTGGTCTGTTAGGGAGTTGTTCGATTAGTTAGAGGGTTGGTTAGTGGTTTTGTTAGCATGGTTGGCATTCTGTTGCAATGGGTCGTTGGGTATCTTCAACTATAAAAGGAGGGGTAGAGGTAGAGTTTGGGAAGACTTTTGGGATCCAGAAAAAACTTTCTGGCGCGAGAGAGAAGAGAGCGGAGCGTGCCAGAGAATTCTAGAGAGAAAGAGAAGCTCGTAGAGAGGAGAGAAGGAGATTCCAGGTGCTCTAGTGAGTTGCATAGGTCCGTCAAGCGAGGTACGCCCCTTTTGATCCCTCCTAGTTTAATTCATAGCTTCCTGGATCCCTCCTCCTTCTTTCTAGACAATTCCGAGCCATCCAGAGCCTTCCTCTGGTCGGAATTGGTCCTTGGGGCTCACCGTCGCCGTTTCCCGGCGATGTAGGTGGGGGGGCCAATCCAAGGCACGTCCTTGGCCCCCAAGTCTCCTATCCTTCTCCTCTAGCCTCCCTAGAGCTCTCCCACTCCTTGGATTGCTGCTCCGACACCTCCAGACAGCCCGCACGAGATCGCCGGAGAACACACCCTGAGACACCATCGCCGGAGAAGACGACTCCTCCAGAGATGGACCGTGTGCCTCCCGCTGCGCCACGCACCTCTGTTAGCTCAGGAACCCTCCACCATGCCCGTGAGGCCTCAGGAGCTTCCAGAACCACTTCTCGAGCACTGGAGCACCCCAGCAGCGTCGCCCGCCGGAGGAGGCCACGGTGGCGATAGGCGAGCCTCCTCCTTGCGCAATCAGCCACCACTTTGCTCCAAAAGAGGCGAGGAAGTCCCCCAATTCTTCACGAAGCCACTGCAACCACTGGATCGCTGCGTCGATGCTCTCCAAAGGCCCTTCTTCCCCAGCGTCGTCGCCGGAGCTCCACAACGACGGAGGAGGTGAGGAGACCGTTTCCACCAACAGATCCTTGATCCACTCCGTTGGATCCCCTTCTTGCTTCTCGTGAGGTCTGATCTAAGATCAGACCACGGGAATG
The DNA here is from genome assembly GCA_024699735.1 of Posidonia australis. NCBI lineage: Eukaryota > Viridiplantae > Streptophyta > Magnoliopsida > Alismatales > Posidoniaceae > Posidonia > Posidonia australis. The sequence continues at coordinate 11,071 of JAMKQA010021314.1, read as the reverse complement.
CCTTGTTTGTCCCCCGACGGTCGTCGACGACAGAGCTCCATCGCCCGCAGCCGTCATTTCTTTTTTCCCTTTTTAAAAACAAATTAAAACATTTATTTTAATAAACTTCTGCAACTTCTCTTTTCTTACATTCAAATCCTTTTTGTATTACAAGTAGGTCCTTTCATTACATATAGGTCCTCCAGTCATTTTTTCCAAAATCAATAGAATAAAGTTTTCACTGAAAATATTGCATTTGTCCCCCTGAACATTTAAAATAATGTTTTCCAGGCATTAAACTTTAGCAAAAGCCCTCAAGTTTTCTTTTAATGCATTTTATTCAGGAATTATGCATAAGAGACCCTGAGCTTTCTTGAAATCTTTCTGAAAGTTCATTTTCCTGGTTAATTTGCATTTAAGCCCCTACATTCTTCTGAAATCATCCAGGATGTTGTTTTTGCTGGTTCAATTGCACTTCAGCCCCATAAGTTTTTGAAAACTTTTTTGAAGCATATTTTCACAGGGTAAATTGCATTTTAACCCTCAATCATTACTGAAATTCTTCTAGATGCTTTATTCTGTTGGGTAATTTGCAGTTTAGCCCTTATACTTTACTGATTTTACTCTGAATGCCTGTTTTCAGGGGTAAAATTTTGTTTTTTCCCCTAAAACTTTCTGGAACCTTTCCTGAATCATTTTTCTTGCATATTTTACCCTAAATTTCCACTGAATTGTTTTAAATGCATGTTTTAGTGGTAAAATTGCATTTTAACCCCTAGGAAACTCCATTTTGACTAGGATTGCACATTTTTGCACATTTAACCCCTGATTTCTTCATAATTGCATAGAATGTGTTTTCCTATGTATTTTGATGATTTGGGCTTCAGAATATCAATTTTAATCAGAATTTGAGTTTTTTGTACAAAGGCCCCTGGAATTTTCACTATTACACTCACATATGCATTTTGCACATTTTTTCACATCTTTCCGCACAAGTTTTCTTGCCTTTCCTTCTTTGCTTTGCACACACTTTTCTAGCTTGTTCCAAGCATGGTTTTCTCACCACTTCACGGATTTTTCCTCGATTTTCGCCTTTAGAGTTGTTTTGGCTTTCCATCGCCCAAGAGTGTATAGTAAAAGGCTTGACAAAGCCGACATGGTCCCGAAATGAGGATTATTTTCTCCTTTTTGATTTTCTCAGATTTTATCCAAATTTTCGCTGATTTGCGACACACTTTCCGAGAATTTCTCGATTTTCACGATTTTCCTCATCGCCTAAGGGCATACAGTAAAGCGGCATTCTCATTGCCTACATTGGACCCTCGGATTAACTTTTCCCTTTGTTTCATTTCTTTACTTCGATTTGTGATATTTTCAGTCATATTTAGCATGAGCATATAGAATAAGCAAGCATACATCCATAGACCATTGGCAATAGGGAAACCCAGAAAGACCAAGTTTTCTCGGGCGCATGAAGGTGCCTAACCCCTTCCCTATGCATAACCAAAACTCTTACCCTTTCTTTGGCCCACATTCATTTGTGCATTGTCCATTAGGCACGGAGCACACACATACATTATGCATCTTATTTGCTTCTCGATTTTCTTGTGCTTCTTGATTTTCCTCGTCTTTCCATTAAAAGACTAGATGGCGACTCCTTTCCTTATCCTTTTTATCTTCCCTTGGTGTTTCCAGGTCTAGTCTCTTCCTCCAGATTTGTCATCTTCGTCATGACCATATCGGATCTCCTCGTGTGTTTCCACGCACCCGGTAGGAGGAGAGCCGCGCAAGGGTTCCACCGGCATGGTCACAAAGGTTGTTAGAGTTGTTAGGGTTTTGGTTGTTCCACGAGTTTGTTAGAGTTGTTATGATGGAGTGGAGGTTAGTTGGAGAGTTTAGTTTGTTTTATGAGTTTGTTAGAGTAGTTATGAAGGAGTGGAAGTTAGTTAGGTTGTTATATGAGTTTGTTAGTGTAGTTATGATGGAGTGGAGGTTAGTTAGAGTTGTTAGAGTTTTTAGTTTAGGTTGTTATATGAGTTTGTTAGAGTAGCTATGATGGAGTGGAAGTTAGTTAGGTTGTTATATGAGTTTGTTAGAGTAGTTATGATGGAGTGGCAGTTAGTTAGGTTGTTATATGAGTTTGTTAGAGTAGTTATGATGGAGTGGAGGTTAGTTAGAGTTGTTAGGGTTTTTAAGGTGAGGATTAGCTAGGTTAGGGTTTAGCTGCAAGCATAGGGGGTGTCTACCGTTTGGCATTACCTTTATGATGTAGAAATCCATGAATGTACAGGTCGTAGCAGACCACTTGGATGAATTACCCTTGCCTGATTACCAACCCTTGCAAACGGTTCCGATCGGACGTCCAACGGCTGGAAGCTTCCTCCCACCACCCTTGCCGGCGGCGTGACTCCGGCAATGGGCCTAGAGAAGACAAAGCCACTAGAGGCGATGGAGCGACGGTCTAAGGTTCCAGGAAGGTTGACGGTATGGAAAGGGGAGTTTTCCACCATCTGGAGGCAAGAAATGCAGCGTGAACTCCCCTCCCGACCTAGCTCTGTGTCATCTCTTGCGATGTCAACTACGAGAGGAAATCGAGGCTCGGAAGGGGCCTCTAAAGCTTCTGGAGGCCTGAGGGAAATGAGTGGGAGGTGCTCCGATGATCAGAGTGGACGGGAGGAGCGAACCTACTTGCCTAAGAAGGAGAGAAGAAAAACGTTATCTCAAAAAAAGCAGGTGTGGAGCCCACAGGTCTTGATGTGCAACTGAATTCTTATCATCACCCAATACACCATCACCATTCCCCGTCGAGAGCCACCAAATACCTAAGCATTGAGGTACAGTCTATTGGGTAGAGGGGTGTTTCCTCCTTCCACATGTAAATAGGCAGCACTGGTTTTCCTAGACTAAGGGCAAATATGATAACTCGCACACTTCATGCCTCTTTGCGCATAATCATTGCATCACTACCATGATCCCACATTTGGCTTTGCAAGCTTTGATGGTTTGCAACCAGGGGCATGTCAGCTATCCTATGGTTATGAGCCAGCAGAAGGATGTTTTCGGCTAGGGGCATGTAAGTTGCTTTCTAGTGAAACCCTCTAGCGTCCTCTACATGGGGCACGTTGGCTACCCTCTAGCATGACTTCATTGATCACCTTCAACTAGGGGCATGTCAACTGCTTTCTGGTGAAGTACCATTGGCATATCTTGTAGGATCGAGGTAGGCCAATCTACTTCAGCTTTTAAGCTCCAGCACGTCGTAATTACCAAAGGAAACGATCAGGGTGGACCAAGATCAGCCCAAGCTTGAGCAAGTAAAAAAGGAGAGTCAAGATTGGCACCGTTGAAGTACATTATCTACCCTTGACAACAGCTACAAGGAATAGCTGAGAATCATCAGGCTTGCATCTAGAGGGTCTCATAGTGGCAGATTAGGTCTCCAAGCCACCTCCAGAAGTCAAGAACACTGGTTGCCAACCCCAACCTTTAGGAGCCGTGAGAGAAGGCCACACTAGCTTGCACAGGCAGGATGCGCAGGTTGCACAGGGGATCACCCAGGATCCATTCCTTGTCCTCAGGGTTGCCATAACTCATGGCAATCACAACCAAAACACAATAGTGAAGAAAGTGTGAAACATGCATTCTTTTCATTCAAGTTAAAAAAGAGTCTAATGCAGGAATTGAAGATAATTGTCAGATTACAACCCTTAAATTGTCTCTCAATCTTCAAAACCTGACCATGGCCCTTGGGAACTCTCAACACCACCAAATAGACGTACATCAGGAGCACTTTCGTAGATGGGCCAAGTATTGTGGATAAGGGACCGATATTTTGGAGTGCAGTTAGTGCCCTTCATCAGGCCTAAATTTGAGGAATGAACACAGACATGCGTCTATCGAGCTAGTTTCATTGTCATGTTTAATGAGTTCAGAGGACACCCCTAAAGGAACTTCGGCATGGGGCACTCCTCGTAAGCATCTTGGCAGTACCTGAACTAGTGGAGGACCGGAACCGAGTGGTACTCAACCCTGTCAGTCAAGCCCAGTAGCACAATCAGCCGCATCTCAAAATTATTGAAGAAAATGGCGAACGGCTCGATAGTGGATGGTATGATAGCCAAGTCACATCATCATTAGTAAGGCCTGCTATGCGGTCATAAAACTCTCGGACATTTGGGATGGTTTGAGCATGGTCGCTGTTGCAATAAGTCTCAAATACTGATCTTCGTAAGCGAATGGCCTCCACTCCCATATAGGTAGCCAGCCAAACCTGTTAAATAGGGCGTTAACAAAGAGAAAACTAAAAGGATGGTAGCACGACCAAGAATACCTACACCAAGGCTCCATAACTGTAAAAGTGGCGAGAATGATGTAGAACCCAGTCTAACCCCCGATAAGTCTCTACTAGAATAATGGGAGTCAGATCTATCTATCAGGTAACCATAGCTAGGGCAATTTAAGCCACCTCAATCTAAATAGTGGTCTGTGACCATGGCGATGGAACCCTGCACGACTCCAAGGTGCGTGGAAACACACGAGGAGTCCCCATATTGTCATGGCGTTGATGGTGAATCCGGAGAAGGAGACTGGACTCAAAAACACCAAAGAAAGATAAGAAAAGGATAAGGAAAAGGAGTCGCCACCTAGTCTTTTAATGGAAAGACGAGGAAAACCAAGATGCATATGAATGTAAGACCAATGATGCAAATGATTGCGTGTATGCTCCGTGCCTAATGGATGCAACACTTGGCCATTACGGGCCAAAGAAAGGGTAAGGATTCTTGTTACGCATAAGGAAGGTGTTAGGCACCCCCATGCGCCTGAAGAATTCGATCTTTCTAGGTTTCCTACATGCTAATGATCTATTGTGCATATGCTTGTCTACTCTGAATGCACATGCCTAAGATGAATGCGAAAATATGCCAAATCAAAGAGAAGAAATGAATAAAAAGAAAAAAATAATAAAGAAAATAATCCAAGGGACAATGTAGGTATTGAAAATGCCACTTTACTGTACGTCCTTGGGTGATAAGGAAAATCGTGAAAATCGGAAATATTCAAAAAGCGTCACGCAAAACAGCGAAAACTTAAGAAATCCAAGAAAATCAAATGAAAGAAAATAATCCTCATTCGGGTCCATGTCGACATTGTCAAGTCTGTTAATGTACACCCTCAAGCGATGAAAATCCAAATCAAACCAAAATCATGAAAATTGAAAGAAATCCGGAAAATGATGCGAAAACTAAGTTCGAAATGTGTGCATGACGCAAGAAAACAAGTATGAGAATATATGCATGAAAAAATGGTAACAAAATATACAAAATGAAAGCATGGGTGAAATATGTAAATTTCCAAGGGCCTCTGTACAAAAATTACATGCTCTAAAGTAAAGACTGAGGTTTCCAGGGCCAAATCAGCAAAAAAAGGTTAAAGAAAACACATTTTATGCAATTTTAAGGAAATTGGGGGTTAAATGTGCAAAACTGTGCATTTTTGGTAAATTCAAGATTCCTAGGGTCCAATCTGTAATTTTGTCAGCAAAACATGTGTTCAATGTAATTTTGAATAAACTCAGGGTTAATTGTGCAAAATAGTGGACTCATGGATGACAATATGAATTTCCAAGGACTGATTTGCAAATATGCCATAAAAACATGCATTCAGTGTAAATTTAGTGAAGTTCAGGGTTTAAAATGAAAATCTATGCACATTTTGAGTAAAAACATGAATTTCCAAGCTTAGGTTTGCAATTGTGTCAGAAAATCATTCATTCAGTACAATTTTAATGAAGTTTAGGATTTTATGTGCAAATTATGGACTTAAAGTGAATGAAAACTAAATCAGAGGGTTTTAAGTCAAAATTTAGAGCATGAAAAATATTAAAAGAAAAACATATGGATCACACTACAAATTTACAAAACAAAACATTATTAAAATGATTTAAAAACTAATGTAGGGACTAATATGCAAAATAAAAGGACCTAAACGCAAACAAAAGAAAAGAAATGAAGTTTTTTAAAAGAAGTCTTTAAAAATGATGATGGTCGTCGACGACTGTACCCTACTGTCGACGACCATCTAGGAAGCCATCCAAGGCTTCCTTGATGCCTGATCTGGCATCCAAATACAAGGGAAGCAAACGAGAAGAAAAGGGAGGAGATCTAATGGCTCTGATCTAGCATCCAGCAGTTGAAAGCTTCCTCCCACTACCCTCACCAACGTTGCGACTCCGGCGACAAGCCCAGAGAAGAAAGGGCTACTGGAGGCAGCAACGCGGCATTTTGAAGCTTTTGGAAGGTTGACGGCGTGCGAAGGAGTGTTTCCCACCATCTGGAAGCAAGAAAGGCTGCATGAGCTCCACTCCTGATCAAACTCTATGTCGCCTCACGCGATGGTGGCTGTAAAGGAGGATCGAGGCTTAGAGGAGGGCTCCGAAGCTTCTGGAGGCCTGAGGGAAAGGAGGGGAAGGTGTTTCGATGCTCTGAGCAGAGCCTCGATGCTGGAGATGCGCAATCGACTCCTACCAAGGGTCGTCTTCTCCAACAATGACGGGGCTACGTCTGGCGATCTTCTTCTAGCAACTTCCAAGGGAGTTGTGCTGCTTCTAGAGTGAAGGAGAAGCAAGAGAGGACCTAGACAAACTACTCCACACACACTAGGGCACGACTCACTCAATGAATTCATGCCCCCACCTCTCCTGTCAGAAAAATGGGTTCGATGACCCATAAAACCCAAATTCCAGCCAAGGAAGTTGCCAAGCTATACTGGAATCACATAAGGGTGGTTGAGGAAGACCTAGGGAACGAAAATGGATGAAGATGGAGCTTTGATTAGGGCATACCTGAGCTGGCAGTGGGGGTGGCTGATTGTGGCCGCCGAAGCTCACCAGGGACGGCGGTCGAAGTTGGCCTGAGCTCTGAATCACCTCCTCTCTAAGCTTCCTCACTGATCTGAGCTCCCTTTGGTTGCTCTAGTCTGAATAATTCTCCTTGATTGCTCTCCTCTCAAGCCTTCTCTCTTTTTCAAGTTTTTTTTCTCTCTCTTTTTCCCCTCTTCTCTCCCCTCTTTTTTTCTCTTGCAAATGGAGGGTATTTATAGGCTCGCAATGGCTAGGTAGTTTGTTATGGGTTGTTATGGGTGGTTGGAGGCTGTTATGGTGGAATGGGAAGAGGTTAGGGTTGTTATGGTTTGTTATGGGTTTTTATGGTAGAGTGGGAAGTGGTTAGGGTTTGTTTAGGTGATTAGAGGTTGTTATAGATTGTTATGGGTGGTTAGAGGTTGTTATGGTAGAGTGGGAAGTGGTTAGGGTTGTTATGGTTTGTTATGGGTTGTTATGGTAGAGTGGAAAGTGGTTAGGGTTTGTTTAGGTGGTTAGAGGTTGTTATAGATTATTATGGGTGGTTATAGGTTGTTATGGTGGAGTGGGAAGTGGCTAGGGTTGTTATGGTTTGTTATGGTAGAGTGGGAAATGGTTAGGATTTGTTATAGTTTGTTATGGGTTGTTATGGTGGAGTGGAAAGTGGTTAGATTGTTAAGGTTTTGGATTATGGCTTAGGGTTAGGTTTAGGGTTTAAGTTAAGGTTTAGGCTAGCCTAGGGTTTTGGATTGGGGTTTGCTAAGTCTAGGGTTTAGGATAGTTTAGGGTTTAGAATTAGGATTTAGCTGCAAGCATATGGGGTGTCTACTGATGCCCCTCCCTAAGCAAGGTCGGAGGACAAATGGAACAAAGATCGATGCTCAGGGTTGATAAAGACACCTTGCCCCCACTTACAAGGAAAGGAGAACAGGAGGAGAAGACCATTGCTTTCACAACACACACTGAGAATCCAATGGCACAAAGTTATTGAACTTGTGAACCAGATAGTTTGGGTTATCAGCCCACTCTGGACAATATAATGGTTGTCAACCAGGTAGATCGGGCAACCAACCCTAGAGAAAAGGGACATGACAGGATGTCGGACCTACGGACCAAAAAGATAGACGCCTTGACAGGTGTTAATCGAGTAGTTCGGGGCACCAACCCAAACAAGGAGGTTGGTCTAATCCATCTGGAACACGACCAAAGGGGGGCACCATCGATTCCAAACTCTCTTAGCACGAACCAAATGGGGCATGGTAAGTTTTGGACCTACCGACAGAAGGATGGTAAGTTTTGGACTTACCAACCAGGAGAATATGGCAAGTTTCGAACAAACCAACCGAGAGATGGCATGTTTTGGACTTACCGATTGAGAGAATATAGCAAGTTTCAGACTTACCGATCGAGAGATAGTAAGTTGACGGATGCCAATCAGATAGTTTGGGATAGCAGCCCAAAGGTGAGTTATCGAACTCATTGTCGGATAGTTAGGGTTATCAGTCCACTAATGAGTTGACGGACTCATTGCTGAATAGTTAGGGTTATCAGCCTGAGAGAAAGCGGTTAACACAACATCTGAAGAAAACGCATGGTAACAGAAAACAAAGCAAAAAAGCAAATTTGTCAACCGAGAAGCAGTCGGTGACTGTCCAGAAGACAGGCTAAACGAACTCGTCAAATCGAGAAGCAGTTGGTGACGGATCGGAAAGCAGGAATAGCAAACTCATCAACCGAGAAGCAACCGATGGCAGTTCGGAAGGAAGGATAAACAAACTCATCAAATGAGAAGCAGTCGATAATGGTTCAGAAGGAAGATAGACAAACACATCAACCGAGAAGCAGTCAGTGACGGTTCGGAAGGTAGAATAAATGAACTCGTCAACTGAGAAGCAGTTGGTGATGAGTCGCGAAGTAGGATAAACGAACTCGTCAACCAAGAAGCAATCGCTAACAGTTCGGAAGGCAGAATGAATGGACTCGTCAACCGAGAAGCAGTCGGTGATGGGTCAGATAGTAGGATAAACGAACTTGTCAACCAAGAAGCAGTCGATGACGGTTTGGAAAGTTGGAAAAGTGAACTCGCCAATCGAGAAGCAGTCGATGACGGTTCGGAAAGCAGGATAAACGAACTCATCAACCGAGAAGCAGTCAGTAATGGTTCAGAAGGAGTATAGACGAATACGTCAAACGAGAAGCAGTCTATGACGGTTCGAAAGGAGGATAAACAAACACGTCAACCAAGAAGCAGTCAATGACGGTTCGGAAGGTCGAATAAACGAACTTGTCAACCGAGAAGCAGTCAGTGATGGGTCGGGAAGTAGGATAAACAAACTCGTCAATCGAGAAGCAGTTGGTGACGGATCGGAAAGCAGGAAAAGCAAACTCGTCAACAAAGAAGTAGCTGATGGTGGTTCGAAAGCAAGATTAGATGAACTTGTCAACCAGAAAGCAGCCAGTGACAATTTAGAAGGCAGATAAATGAACACGCCAACCAAGAAGCAGTCGGTGATGGTTCAGAAAGTAGGAAAAGAGAACTCACCAACCAAGAAGTAGTCGGTGACAGTTCAGGAAGAGGATAGACGAACACATCAACCGAGAAGTAGTCGGTGACGGTTTGAAAAGTAGAAAAGTGAACACGTCAACCAGGAAGCAATTGGTGATGGTTCAAATGGAGGATAGATGAACACGTCAACCAAGAAGCAGTCGGTGACGGTTCGAAAAGCTAATAGACGAACACATCAAGCGAGAAGTAGTCGGTGATGGTTCGAGAGGAGGATAAATGAACACATCAACCGAGAAGCAGTCAGTGATGGTTCGAAAGGAGGATAGATGAACACGTCAATCGAGAAGCAGTCGGTGATGGTTCAGAAGGAGGATAGACGAACACGTCAATCGAGAAGAAGTCGATGGCGGTTCATAAGGAGGATAAATGAACACGTCAACCGAGAAGCAGTTGGTGATGGTTCGGAAAGTTAGAAAAGTGAACTCGTCAACCGATAAGTTGTCGGTGATAGTTCGAAAGAAGGATACCAAAAGGGCAATTGACATAATACTGATATCAAGAGAATAATACCAAAAGGCAGCTGGCATGCCCTTGGTAACAGGAGTATAATACCAAAAGACAGCTGACATGTCCCTGGTATCAGAAGGATAATACCAAAAGACAGCTAACATGTCCCTTGGTATCAAGAGATTAATACCAAAAGGTAAATGACATGTCCCTAGTATCCGAATGCTAAGGATGTTGCTGAAAGAAAGGAACAGAAGAAAGTTGGGGGCCTAGACAACTGGTTTAGCCAACAGAGGTTTGCCAGGAAGCACTTTCTTGTGAGTGCACCCTTAATAGTGACTACTTTGAACCGATGCTATTTGCAGATTCTACTGAATTTCGTTACTCGCACTCGACATTTCTGAGGGTAGAGGGTATCCATGCCCTGCTGGACTGAAAACTGACATTCTACGATCAGGGATGCTACTTCTGGTTGTAGCCCTATAAGCATTGTAATCGTAGCGATTGTCACTTCCCTGGAGGAATATGCACTTAACTGCCATGCTGGATACACGATCTTACACTGCATTTTCTCAGAACAGTCTGGATATTCTAGCTGGAGATTTTGGTTTTGACTCTTTGCACCATAAGTCGTGAGTCTGTGCCTCGTGAAGTGCCTGATGCACAAGTTCTATCCAAAGAGTAGTTAACATCCTCTTGGTGAACAGAACTAACTTCCGGATACGGCTATTGCAGTCTGTGTAAGCTTGGTCAGAGAGCAAGTGCCACACTCTTTAGCAAGTGATGTGGAACGGTAACAGAGGGCAGATAGAGAGAGAGATACCAGGACAAAACAAATGCCCCTGGTATCAAGTCAAGCTACCAAATGTTGTGGGGGTCTGATTGTGACTGCATGTGCTATAGACCGCATTTGGGCATTCCCCAAGTAGCACTGGTGGGACTCAGTTGACTGTGGGGATTTGCTGCCAACATTACCAATTTGCAAGTTTGTATAGCCTATGCACTGGTGAGTGTGACCATGTCGGTGGAACCACTAGGGCGTGGTTCACCAAAACCTGACTCCGGTGTATGGGAACACACTGGGAGCTCCGATACAGTCACGGCGAAAATGGTGAATCCGGAGGAAGAGACAAGACTCGGAAACACCAAAGGGAAGACAAAAGGATAAGGAAAGGAGTCGCCACCTAGTCTTTTAATGGAAAGACGAGGAAAACCAAGAAAAC
>JAMKQA010021313.1:0-32677 GCA_024699735.1 Posidonia australis | reverse complement strand
AAAGAAAAATTGATTATGGTTTTGTTTTCCGTGGTTTTCGTGGGGTGCGTACTGGGTGACTTTGGTCACTCATGCGTTTTCCTTGTGGTTTTGTTCGCAGGTGCAGGCATGCGATTGGTTTAGCGTAGTGCATATAGTCTGGAGACTGCTAGCCGCACACACAGGTTCCTGGTGGTTAGATATTTTACTGTTTAGCTTTAGTTTTCCCGTAATTTAATTTGTTTAAATTATTGTGGAAATTTTGGGGCGTGACAATTTCCATAAATCCACTATCACTGGAATTAGAACTCATGCTTCCCTCACCAAGAGGGCCTCTCTATTCTTGGGATGTCAAATCGAACATCTACCCATAAAGTATCTGGATCTCCCTCTACACTACAGAAAACCCAATCACAGAGACTAGCTACCAGTCATTGAAAAAATTTTAAATAAGTTGTCACTCTGGAAAGCTAAGTTGTTATCATTAGGGGGTAGACTCACATTGATTAATGCAGTGTTATCTGCTATACCTACGTACTACTTATCTGTTCTACATCTACCAATCAGTGTGGAGAAAGAAATTGACAAGCTCAGATCTAGATTCTTATGGAATTCCTTATCCTCTTCTGCAGCCTGTCACTTGGTTAAATGGAAATCTCTATGTAGGTCCAAGGAACAACATGGATGGGGCATTATTAATTTGAGGAATTTCAACATGACATTAAAATGTAAATTACTGTGGCAACTTTTCTCTAATGACTACTCATTAAAATGGAAGGAGATAGTTAAAGCTAAATACTCAACCAGAAGAGGGCTTGGAGCAATTCTTAACATTTCCATCTCTAGAACATCACCCTTTTGGCTGGAAATCAAAAAAAGCTTTGATGTCATAAATGGTTTCACCTTGTTCCATGTAAACAATGGAAAGAGTACCATCTTCTGGGAAAACAAATGGTGGAATGGGGAGATTTTTATCTGATCTCTTTAGGTGTGTGAAATATAAACAAGCCTCTGTTAATAAAGTTGTTGAGGTCTTTATCTCCAATCCCAACAATTTATTCCATAACTCAATATCTTCCTCTGACCCTGTCATCCTGCAACAACAACTGATGATGTTGGCTGGGATCATTCCTAATGCTATACTAAACACTGAGGAGGATACCATTGTTTGGAAGCCTACAAATGGCAACTTCACTGTTAAATCATGCTATGCTACTTTAAATGATGGAGGATTAAGATTTAAATTTTTTAAGGAAATCTAGAAATGCTGGGTCCCCCTCAAAATCAAATTGTTTTCCGGATTAGTGGTATGCAATAAAATTCTGACTAAGGAAAATCTATGCAAAAGAGGTTGGAATGGTTCCATTTTCAATGTTTTTTGTAATGCAAACGTTGAATCTGCAGCTCATCTTTTTATATCTTGCCCTTTTACTTATTCAATAAGGCAAGCTTTCTCTATGTATCTGTTATATCCTGCCATCCTGTCAATAGCAGATCTTTTTAGATTTCCTCCTGTGCTAAAATTTGGAATGCCCGGCAATGATTCCCATACTTTCGTATAAGTATTTTTATGGTCTATTTGGCATGAAAGGAACAACAGAATATTCAGGAATATCTCTAGAAATAAATGTGTGCTTGTGAATGATATTTTAAACTTGTCTCATTGTTGGATAGAAAGCTTGGGTGCAGGTTTTGAGAAAAATGAAAGCCTGCAATCTATTACTTCCTTTCAGCAGAACCGTAATATGGACATTGATCCCTTGACAGTAAATATTGACCAGTCTAGTGGAGAAGAAAATGCCTTCACTCCTGCAATTGAGGAAGCAAACCCTCTGTGACGGCTAAACACTTATTAGCTGAAATTTTTGTTTATCCTGGAACTTTTTGAGCCTGTTTTTTAAGCCTCTGAACTGCTTTACTCTACTTCTGGACAGTAGATGCTCATCATTTGTAATATTGATACCAACTATGGTCTGAATGTGATTGAATTTTTGGAATATATAAAATATTGATTACCGGTTTCAAAAAAAATAATTAAAAAGGTCAAAAGAAAGGATGAAGGAAAAAAACTCCTAGACGTCTGTTTTCTCGTCTATTTGTTAAAAACTAGGAGTGGGTATGATTCGATTTGGTTCGATTTGAGACAAAATCACAAATCAAATCATATAATTCCGTTTGAATAATTTTCAAATCGAATTGAAACATTTTATCTATTAAAATCGAATCAAATTGAACCATTCAAAATTGATTTGGTTCAGTTCGATCTGTGGTTTAACCATTGAATAAAATATATAGAAAAATAAAATAAAATGTTGATAGTGAAAAATGAAAGAATACAACTAAATATGAGATAAAATGACAATAATCACATCTAATATTCCGAAATTTAAATAGAAATCATGATTCCTATTAATATAAAATTCTCATGTATCATGTTATGATAGAATTACAGTAGTGAAACATATCGATTGTAGGTATCAAATATAAAACAGTCTAGTAAAAGATAGATAAGAATAACGAAAAACGTTTTTATTTGACTTCCAATCACAATCAGTTAAAAAAATAGCCTAGTAAAAGATACATAAAAATGATTATGATTCGAGTCATGGTTCTAAATGATACATAATTATATTCTTTTAAATATTTAATATACATATTAACAAATATAGTTTATATTGAGTTCGGTTCGGTTCCTTTAAACCGTCCTTAAAACCACAAACCGAATCATAAGAGATATTTCAAACCAAACCAAACCATTGAATTTGAAAAATCGAATCGAACCATTAAAAATGGCTTGATTTAGTTAGATTCAGTTCAGTTAACCGATTTGGAGGGTTTAGATGCCCACTCCTATTGAAAATAATAGTAGAATTAATAGAAAAGAAGTGCACGTTGTAAAGAAACGGTTCCCATAATCAACTCTACGATTCCCACGTTAAAAATATTTTGAAAGATACTTTAAATTAAAATAGAAAAGTCATTAATTTTCTGACATTTCTTTTAATTCAAAAAATTCTTTAAAACACAAAAACAAACAAAACAAAAGGAAAATAATTCTCTTGACTTTAATGTACATGCTTTAGGCAAAGGTATCTGATTGATTTGGACCTTTACTTACTACAAGTAGATTTATATCTAAAAGTAATTATAATAAAATACACCTTAAATTAGATTATTTTTATTAGATTTCAACCTATTACACACATAATATGTATTATTTTATGGATCTTTTACTGTTTCTTATTTGTGATTCTGGTTTAAATCTACTAGTAGAGAATACACTAGAGAATCTAGAAACAAATTAATTATATTTTCTTTAAGGAAAAATATTTTCAAAGAATATAGCTTCTCTTTATTCAACAATTATATTTGTTGGAATTTCACTGATATTGGATTTTGTTATCAAAAATCTATAAACGTATTGATTATTTGCATATCCTAAAAAAAATGCCATCCACAGTTTTTGGATCTAGTTTTCTTCTCTTATTATCAGAAATTCCAACCTTAGCAAAACATCTCCAAACTCTAAAAGTTTTAAAATTGGATTCATGTTAAGTCACATTTCATATGGAGTTGTCTTTTTCCTTTTGAGGTACCATGTTAAGAATTATACATATGTTAAAAGTGTGTCATCCTATCAACATTTGAACATTCTAAAGTTATTAATATGGAATTTATCATGTTGGTTAATATTCTATTTTTTTCTTTCAGTAATACCATTATAATAAAATAAATATGGTGAAGTTAATTGATGTATTATTTCTAATTCTTTATAAATTTTTTAATTTTAGTTGATATATACTCTTCACCCCTATTTAATTTCACATTCTTTATTATTTTTCCAGTTTGTCTTTCAAGCATAGCTTCATAAATTAAGAATCCTTTCATAGCTTTATTTTTGTGTTTTATAAGATATACTTTACAATATCTAGAAAAATCATTTATAAAAGTTATGAAATATCCTTTACCTCATTTATTTAATTCACTGTTTATTTCACATATATCAGTGTAAATCAATTCTAGTAATTCAATCTCTTTATGTTGAATTGACTTAAATGGATTTCTAGGTTGTGTAACTTCTACACATATTTCAGAATATCTCATGTTTGTCATCTTGAATTTTAGGAATTAATTCTAGATTCATCATTCCTCTTATACAATCTTTATTAACATGACATAATTTTAAATGCCACATATCACAAGCTTCAGAAAAGAAAATAATAGTAGGAATTTTATTAATAATAGAAATTTCAACATTAAGTCTAAACATACCATTTGATATGTATCTTTTTCAAGCAAACGAATTAAACAAACTAATAACAGTACGACCATACTCAAGAATAACTCTGTAATGATTCAAAAGTAAGAGAGTCACGTTAATAAGGTTCCTCTTAACATCTGGGACATGCAACATATTATATAAGAGTAGGATCTTCTTAGAAGTTATTTTTAAATCTACTCATCTTTCTTCTATTACATGAGTACCACTCCCATTCCCCATTCTTAGATTTAGTCCACAATCCTAAGTTTGATAGATAAAAAATAGGGAACGATTACAATGCACATGAACATTAGCTCCAAAATTAAGCCATTAATCAAAAGAATAATAGAATACATTGATTTATGGAGTAGTGGAAATCCACCTATCAAAAGACATTAAGGATAAGAAATGCCAGCAAAAGGACCAATAGAATTAGTAACCACTACTAGAAATTTTGGAATTTGCGAGGACAGCTGTGAGAACACCGCGAGTCGCGAAGACTTGTCCTCGCAAATAATTAACGAAGAAATATAACGAGATTTTAACAAGGAAATGTCCTCATCATAAATTTATGAGAACTTAACGAGAAAATGTTCTCGCTAAATCCTCGTAAAACTAAACAAAATTCTTTTTAGAATAGAACTTTTCCCCCTCTCCTCCATCCAACCTAAACTCCCCACGACCCCTCCTCAAACCAAACCCTACCTCTCTTTGCCTCTTCATTCTTCCTCTTCTGCTCCTACGTACTAACTCTCCACCTCTTCGCCACTAAATCCCCTCTCTGCCTCCTTGCTAACATCGCCACCCTCTCCATTAACCTGTCCTCTGCAGTCCCCACACAGCTCTCCTCCTACCTTTCTTTCCACCTTCATGCCCTCTTCTCCTCCTCCTTCGTGCTATCCCTCCTCCTCGATCGTCGTCGACTGCGACTTTTCTCCAGCACCACCAACTCCTCTTTGCCTCCGCCTATGCCTCCCCTTCAACTGCAACTCCTCTTCGGCGCCACCAACTCCTCTCCTCCTCTGCTTGCGCCTCCTCGTCGACTTCTTTCTCACAGAAGGTGCACATATATATGAAATGTGATGAATGCTTTCCCCCTCTCTTTCTTGGATATGATTTCTACAAGTTTATTAGAATACATGGTGTAACCATGTCGACGACAACCTTGTGCGTGGTGCGGAAGGTCAAATGCGCGAGAATCAGCAAAGTCACGGCAAAAATAATAATAACAATAATAAAAATGCAGGAGTCACCACCTAGTCTATTTAAAAACGGGAGACGAGGAAAACTGTTTTAAAACATTAAAACCATGCAATAAAACCAATGAAAAAGATCAATCATGAACCAAAAAATTGGGTAAGGATCCCTGTTAAGCACGAGGAAGGTATTAGGCACCCTCGTGCGCCCGAAAAATCGGTCTTTCATGGGTTTCTTCTTTACTTATATGAAATATTGGCTTTTCAGCTTGTTTCTGTACGTCCGAGGGCGATATGCAATGCGACGCTATATGCAAGTGGTGCCTTATGCTAAACATGGGAAGAGGGACTGTAGGATGTGTCTTAATGCTCAGAAAGGTCACCCAAGTGGTGAATCAAACATCGGTGCAAAGATATTGCACGGATATGACCGAAGATCCAATAACACCGAGTGACTTTCGTCCTCACTTTGCTATATGCAAAACCTAAGCTACCATGCATAAAAATGGATGAAAACAGACTAGAGTCATCTTGATATATCCAGGAGGACACCCAAAGAAAACCAAAGGCAAAGTAAACTGGGAATCATGCTAAATACCATGCCAAAAAGCTACTACGTGCAGTGAAAAAAGGCAGGTGTGCCTGTGTGGTGCGCCACTATGTGCTCTACTGATGTGTACCAGAAAAGTGTGCCAGTAAAGAGATATAAAATGTTACAGACATGCATAAAATCATCTGAAAACGCATCAGGGACATCTAAACACCTGATCACATGTGACTGAGTTTCCCTTTCTTCCACAAGGTCATAAAGGAAAGAGGAAAACCAAGAAAACATGATATGGGTCTTGTGCTCAAGGGCAGTATGCCTCACACAAGACCACACAACCCTACTCTGATAAAAGCTAATGAATCCTAGCTATGCTACCTAGGTCTGGATCATAAATTGATGCAAAAGAACTCTACACAGAGAGTCTGGAAAAGCCACCAGTTCACCAAATTCAGGTAACAAGCTAACTTCACTAGATGCTAAACCAATGCAAACAGGGTTATTATATGCTAAAATCATGCAAGCATGAACATGGCATATCAGATATCAAACACCAAAAAGTTCAGGACCTAAAACAAAC
Source organism: Posidonia australis (assembly GCA_024699735.1). Classification (NCBI taxonomy): domain Eukaryota; kingdom Viridiplantae; phylum Streptophyta; class Magnoliopsida; order Alismatales; family Posidoniaceae; genus Posidonia; species Posidonia australis. The sequence continues at coordinate 26,114 of JAMKQA010021313.1, read as the reverse complement.
AGGAAAGCATGCAAACTATGATGTAAAATCTACTGTTTGCATCCTGTGACCAGGCTGGTGCGCCAGCTTGGTGCGTCAGCATCCTAGAAATCCTGAATCAGACTGCAGTTCGATTTCGGAGTCTGTGCCAGATACATGCAATGAATTAGGTTACTGACTATTCAGATCATTATTTTAGATGTCAGGGAACACAATCATGCTAAGTAATCAAGACTGGAACATCCATTTCATTCTCTCTATTCTAATCGTTCTCATGGGTTCATGTGGACTGCAGTTACACATGTTTTCTTCATGATGCATGAGAATATCTTGTATGATTTAAACAGTAAGGAAACATGACATGGGATGCAAAAGGCACGTCATAGTACAAGCAAACATTATAACAGCCACATATCAAACAGAACTTCATAGAGAAAGCAACATAAACTTCAACCTAAGCAAGAAAGTGCAAGTGAACATCCAAATAACAAAGAGTGCAAGCAAATACCATCATGACAAAGGATACAAGAAACATGAACGTAAAAGTATTGTATCAATTAAATCTGCAGTATGAGCTTCATTTAAAAAGTCATGTAGAGAATATATAGAGGTGAAAAGGGAACCTATCTTTTGATGTACTCTTTGGTTGCTCGAGGTGGCTTCTTATTGATCTTGTTGATAAACCAATTGGACATTAGTTATTATATGTTCATCTTTCTGAAGTAACATTTTTAAATGGAAGTTGGTTTAGAGTTGATACATCAGTTTGAACAGACAAAAAACAAAACAAGATAACATGTAAGCCGCTAGAATATCATATCTTTCTGACGTTAATATGCTTGTAGCTGAACTAATGGTGGACTTCTTCTTCTTCTTCTTCTGAAAAACAATATTAGCTCTGCCCTTGGAATCGACTGCTCTTTTGCCAGGCTGGGTCGATGCTCAGTCCGGTTCTGAAAACCTTCTTGTGTGGTCTATAGCCGACCAGGTTGGTTGTAGAATCTCATATTTTAAGTTGGTGTTTTTTTAAACCGCATCAATATAATTGGTGTTAATATCTGACTATGCTACCACTCCAAAAAAAAAGTCTAATTAAGTTGTTGAATATAGATAGTATTTATCATAGAATGAGGGATATGTTGTTCGAATTTTCTTGGCAGCCTGGTTATCATAACCATATAGGTAGCTCCAAGATAATCGTAAATTCCAGCTTAAAAGTGACACTTATAATCAATGTATAAAAAATTCAAATGAATGTGAAATTCAGGTATAAGATAAATCACGAGGAGGATACGAAGACTGTGTGTATATTATATTTGTTTTGGACCTTTTTTTAAAAAAGATCCACACCTACATTCCTATTGTTCATGCATAGTACTAAGATAATTTTATGTTACTTAATTTCATAGTGCTCCCATCTCTAAGTAACAAGCATCGCTATTGTATGTCGTCTTGAATTGGCTTTCTCCAATCATATTTTCTATGGAATATTGCAATAGTCCTGCAAGCCCACTTCCATTTGAAAAAAAAAGGGATGGTCAGACTGCTTTTCTTTTTCTGAAGCAATAGTGGCTGCCCTTCTAGTATATGAAAAATGTAAATAGGCATGTATTTGTGCATTGAAGAAAGAAGATAACGTGAATTCCAAATATATGTAGTTTTTTGTATTTAGTTTCTCTTAATATGAAGCTAGAACAGTTCCTTTGCTTACAGGACTCTCATAAATACTCCATGACTACCCTTTTTTGTGGAAGTTAAAGGAAGCTGGTGTGATCTACCTATAGCAGTTCTAGTAGATGAATGGAGGAGCTGTAAGAAAGGTACTTATTTGAATTCTGATGGAAATAATTGACTCATTTTTTTCATTTTTGCTTATCCATAAATAACTGCCTAACCTTAGCAATTGAGGCTTCGTCACCACAAAAAGATCCTAAACGCATATTGGTGCCATTCCACAGAAGTTTTTCAGATGATAAGTTTTAAGGAGATTTCTGTCAAGCAAGACGTTGTTCTTTCTTATTCATGATATTGAATTTTGATGGAGTAATGTTGACCTTATGTTCGGTCAATTTCCAAAATTTTTTTTTGATGTAATACATTATCGATCCCACTTTGAGGGGCAATTTTGGAGACTGTTTATGACAATTATGCCTGCGGTATTGTAATAATTTTACTTTGGATATTGTATTCCACGGCATTTAAGCCAATTATATTCTAATCTATCTCAACGGTTAACAAAAAAAAAATATTGAATTTTGGCAAATAAATATTTTGTAGGACTCTGATCGCCATAGAATTAATTTTCCAGGTGAATCATCTGTAGCTGCTGGTGAAAGAGTGTGTGAGATGCTGAAGGTTGGCTGTGTTTCTTGTGAGTAATGGTCATTGAAAACCATGCACAAGTTTCATACACAGAGATGTTTTATTTCCACTTCTACTATCTGTGAAGTGTATATTTTAAATTTTAATATTCCACTCCCACTATTCATGAGAATGTTCTTCATTTCCATCATCAATGGAATCTTCCCATTGAAATTCCTTTTGTCAAAGGATCAACAATCTTATCTTCCGTAGGAATATAACTCAATTTTATTTCTCCAACCCGTAAATACATCCACTCTTTATTCCCACATCCAAGATATTTTGAATTAGAAAAGAAAAGCTGTTTTTTTTTTTAACATACATGTGGGCAAGTTAACCATTTTATTTTTCATTGGTGTTAGGGAGAAAGTTCAGGGTACCTATAAAAAATAACGAATTAAATGGACAAATTATGGCGGCAAATTGACGTTTTTTGTATTTTCAACTAAATAAATTCTTGTTAAACAACTTGTCGAGAAAGCCAGAAATAAAAATAAATACATGTTATACTTCAGGGGGAAGGCAGGAATCGTTGAATTTTGATCAGGAAATTGAATTTGTGGGAGAAGAAGAACGGTAGTTGGTGGGTATTAGTCGATTATTTCGTCCGAGGAAAACTATTGGTTTGGAGCAACAGGACATGCCAGGTTAGATTTGGATGACATTAGGTATATACACATTATTAGCTGCACATGTGCTTTGAGTATCTTGCATGAGCGTGCATATGTTTGGACCACGAATTTTATTCTCTCAAGAAACTGTATTTTATTCACTCAACAAGCAAATCATTTGAGTGCAAAAGAAAGATACTCAAGAGAAGTCTTTTCATTATGTGATATGCAACTCATGACATTTGTGATTCAATCATCATGGTCAATTAATGAAGTTTCTTTATCTTTTACTTGTAAGATGAAACTTCCAAAGCAGAGTAAATAAGAAGAGATGACATAAAAGGAAACAGAGAAAATAGGAGAACATGTTTATAAATGAAATTACTTTTCTTATTTATGCTATGACTTTAGATTTTGACAAGGATGTCCTCTAATCTATCACGTCTTTCTAGTAAACTCACGAAGTCGAACTTACTTCCACTGACTTACCAACCTGTAAGGATGCAGATCCATCTAAACTCTGCTCTACTCCAGTGGATGACTATCCAATTGATGACTAACTAGTCGTTTCTTATTAGGAAATTCTATTTTTTGAACATTAAAACTTTATTTGATGGTTTATGTTGACCGATATGATTTTATGAATTGACAATTCAGTTTTTAAAGACTGTATCAAACATTACATTTTATACTTTCTTATTTTCCCTAGATTTGTTTACCCGAGAGACTTATATATCATAACATACCGTTAACAAAAGAAAAAAGAAAAAAAGAGAACATTCCTATAGATACTTTTTGTGTGTCGGAATCAATTAGCATAATTTCTGCGGATTATCGATCGAAAAGGGTTCCAAATCAATATAATATCAATCTAGTAAATTAAGTATAACTGGAACAAACAACTATTTGACTCATCTACCATCTGGAAATAAAGACTACCACAGAGACAGAAGAACAAAATTCAAAGTCTTTATGAGTAATTGAATTTGAAGTAAACTATTTTGTCGTTGCAAGAAAAAATGTTTCTTCTGGACTGCTCTTGGAATGACATAGAGATTCCAAAAAGTAGAACATTTGCAAGAACTTTTTTAAAAAAATTGTCAAACTTCTCTGCATGGGAGTGAGCTCTCCAGAAGACTCAAGAGGCGCAGAAGGCGACAATTTTTCATGCAGAAGATTGTTGCCGGGAGAAATGGACTCGTAACTGATGCTGGGGAAATACTTCAAAGAAAAACAAAGTTGGGATGAATCCTGAAGAACAGCGATATCAATAAAAAACCCAAGAGAACGAGGTCTGCTCATTCCATAATTCATGTTCATACTGTTAGGCCCTTGCTGTTGTGTTCATTGTTGACACAATGCGCTCAAATCTTAATAGGAAGAAGATGACGAGTGTCAGAACAAAAAACCTCTCCAAGAATTGTAACGAGATTTACATATCTCATATGCACAGAGAATACCCCAAGTTCAGCTTGGTTCAGAGATTTCCCTTTTTTCCCCTATAGAAAGTACTCATACTTCAAATATTTAGAGGCCGGAGAACAAGATGAAGGTACTATCAGTGAACCAGCCTGTTAAGAGAAGCGTATCTACATGATCACATAGGTAGTGAAACTGGCAAGAGACTGGAGCATACTCTGATACCCGCTTGTAATTGTATCCCAAGAAATTGAACCCAAAAGAATTGAATGACAATAGAGACAGTTCATCACCAATTCACCAGTATACGTTTCTCCTATTGCGCTGGTTGGAAGTGATGGTAACTATTTTGTTAAATTGACAGGCTACAGAACAAGATGCGTGACCTGGTCAATCATTCTATTCTCTGTGGTTTCCTTCTGGAAGTTATTCCTCAGACAAGTCATGCATGAAAAAGAAAACGATCTAGTTCCAACCTGACTAGCGACCCAATTTAAATGCCATTTCAACTGCAAAGCACCGCTGAACTAACTGGACTGGGGAGGTACTCGTTACAATAGAACTTGCCTGGCTGCCGTTGGATGGCAGAATATTCTAAACATTGTCAGGAACAGTAAAAGGCTAACCAACTTGATCTGATTCCTCAAAGAGCTTCAACTTCAAGAAGGAAAGTTTTTATCAAAAAAACATGAGGGAAGCTGCATGTGGTATAATAACATTCATTCAATTCCTGAGTACTCCTTCCAGCTGTAACAAAAAAGTAAAAAAAAAAAAAAGACTGCCAGCAATGAATGAAATATCTTCACAAGAACAAATGAATTCCGCCGCAAGAACTAAACAGTATCTGTACCGTCAGTAGTGTTTCACTTGTTGGACACCAGGTCACTGATTACGTCAATACAGGAGACTTCCATTAGAATAGTTTGCTGAAAAAAGGGGAAGGTAAATGGCAGAGAAGAACACTGACTTTCCAAATCAGCCTTTTGGAATCATGGACACACTGCAAACTCCAGAAAGAACAAAAGAATAGGGAGCGCTTTGCTTAAAAATTCTGAAAGTCAGTGTATGAAAGAATATCCTTCAAATTTCTTCTGCACCCTTCTGCGGGGGGAGGCATTGCTCCAGTGTCCACATCTTATTACCCACAACTTCAAATGTCAGCAAATTTTATATACTTTCAGTAGATGAAACTAATTACCAGTTCCAAACCCCCTAATGTCCAGTCGATGAGCATTTGTGAGAACTTCATAAGGCCTCTTTGGTTCAAAGTCTTGGTTAAAAAGCGAGCTTTTACGATGAAGAGTCATCATCTTCTTCATATTCATCTGAGGCTTCTGCCAGGGCTTCCAGCAACGTCAGAACTTCCTTTGTATCATCTACGTAATAAGTGGCTTTGCTTGGCTTTTGTCCAACTGTGCATGCATATACATGTGTATTTGGGGATAACAAGTCATTTGTTATTAAACCAATGCCTTCAAACATATCCTCATCAGACCTATCATTACCAATGCACAATACAAAGTCTGCTCGTTTCCTTCTCTTAGCCATTGAAGTTAGGATTTTCTCTGCAACTAAACCTTTGCTAACTCCCTGAAAAGCAGAATGAACAAACAAAAACATCTATTTACTATTGTTTCTGCATGTCGAACTCTTTCAATAAGACAGTAAAATGCTATTATGGGATAGAAATGTAAAATATTTGAATATAAATTGAAACACAGTTACTACTGCATTGTAGCAATGGAACTACGGATTTCTACTAGGAGAAAATTGGTATAAAGAAGGTGGTGTCTGCAATTTGGTGTGGGTTTCACAAATACCTGAGGCTTAACTTCAACAATGAAATGACCGCTCCTGACGGCTACTGGTTCATTTGCTAGGACATTTTCTAGGTGATCCAACATTTCCTTTGCTTGAGCGGATCCGAAACCTTGATCAGCATCATGGTGGTGCCATACCAAGGCACTCTCTTTGGTCTCAATATAAGATCCATCTGTAGCTTCCGTGTATAGTTTCATTACGGGTTCAGCCATTTGAATCCACCCAAAATCTGTGGTTTTGCCACAAGTCTCCCATTCATCATCTCGTGTCCACCTGCAAGTTAAGCAATGTGAATAGGAAAGCAGATTTCTTCTTTCAGCTTTCACTAAAGTATAGATGAAAGCTTGTCTTGCAAATGGAAAAGACAAAAAAAATGTAGTCACAGAAATAATGCAGTAATGTGCTTTCTTTAATTTCCATTCCAAAGGGGGACTATCAAATTTCCTACTTTAAAGTTTAGCTTCTTATCTCTTGTCTCTAATTCTTGGCTACATTATTTGTTAATTCTATGAGATTTTAGAATTTTGGGTTCATAATCTCAAATTTCCAAATTGAGCCTAGAATGATCCGATATTTAGGATACATTTTTCAACCTCCAGAATCCCTTGAATGAATCCCTCAGATTGTAAATCCCCTATTAAAAAAAGTCAAGCAAAATAAAATTCTATGATCAAGTTAACCCCCCCACCCCAACTTCAAGTACCATATTCAGTCATAACCTGGACGAATCTTAGAAGTTGATCCAATTTAAGTTTATCCTATTTGCCTAGTGTGTATCTTGCAGATCTTCAATAACTATCTGCTGTTTGAAGTTCCATTATCTGGGAGCTTGAAGTTGTGTTTAGAGGTTAATGCTTGATGGTGTAAAATGGTTACAGTTATGGCTTGATTGTTTTAGGCTAAGGACTATATATAACAATTCAATATCTAGAGAAAGCAGGCTTTCTTAAAATTCTAAGAGTAATCAGCATCCATTTTCCTTTTCATTCCGACTCTAAAGGCTACAACATTCAAGTAATTTGCATTGAACAGAAATTATTAATTGATAAAGACCACACTAAGTCTGTTTGTTGATTCAATCATTAATCCAGGTGATATCTATGCAACTTCTTAATATTTCTAAAATAAGGTATTTCAACTAACCTCATGAAATAGCCATGCTCTGCTGCAATGCCAAGCTTTTCACAAGGAGAAAACCAGCTACCCAAGCTGTCCCTTCCCCTGCCACTCACAATGAAGACTACATTCCTCTTATCTTTGCAGAGGGCATTGATGATGGTGATCACTTTCTCACTTGGTGCTTTGTTGATAGAAGCCTGTGATACCACAGTTCCATCGTAATCCAAAAAGATAGCTCTGCTCTTGGCCCTTTCATAGGCATAGACAATTGATTCACTGTTTAGTTTTCTGAAATTAGGATCAAGTGCCACAACTCGGAATCCAAAACCAAATCCAATTCCCCAGCATCTCCTCCTGAAGTGATCCTTGCAAGTCCTCTCCATGTCCTGCAAGAAGCTTTTCGACCAGAACGATACATCATGGGTGCTAACATACTTATAATGCTTCTCATGCCGCAGTTGTTTCTCAGCCTGGTTCATAGAGATAGCGTCATTTAAAGCCTCTGCAGTTGATTCAATGTTCCAAGGATTAATCCGGATTGCACCACTTAGAGAAGGGGAGCAGCCAACAAATTCTGAGACCACCAACATACTCTTCTTTGGGATATTAGAATCCGAATCCAATGCAGATCCAGGAATTCCCTGCCGGCATACAATGTATTCATATGGTATAAGGTTCATACCATCTCTGACAGCTGCAACAATAACACATTCAGCAATGGTGTAGTATGCAATCCTCTCACTAAATGAAACAGCCTGGTCAATGTATACCACTGGCTTGTAGTTGTCCTGACCAAACTCTTCATTGATCCTCTTGCAGGTCTCTTGTATCTCTGCCTGTATCTCATCTAGCTCCTTTCCCTTCCCTCTTGCTGGGTTCACAATCTGAACCAACACGGCCCTACCTCGCCAACTTGCACGAAGCTTCAGCATCTGCTCAAAGGCCAGCAGCTTTAGATTTATCCCCTTGAAAATATCCATGTCATCAACACCTAACAGAACTGTTTTCCCCTCAAACCGCTGCCTCAGCTCCCCAACCCTCCATTCCTTTTCAGCAAGCCGCAACACCGACTCCAACTGCCTCATATGTACACCAACCGGCATAATCTTGATTCCAACCGTACGACCAAAGTACTCAAGACCGATATACCCTCTTTTCGACTGGTATTCCAGCCCCATCATCCGGCTACAGCAAGAAAGGAAATGCCGAGCATAATCAAACGTATGGAAACCAATCAAATCCGAATTAAGAAGCGCCTTGAGAATCTCCTCCCGCACAGGCAGCGTCCTGTAAATCTCCGATGAAGGGAACGGACTATGCAGAAAAAACCCCATTTTCAACCGATTGAATCTCCTCCTTAGAAACGTCGGCAGCACCATAAGATGATAGTCGTGAATCCAAACATAATCATCCTCAGGGTTAATAACCTCAATCACCTTCTGGGAGAAAATCTTGTTCGCAGCAACGTAAGCCTCCCACAATGACCGATCGAACCGCCCTCCATGATCAGCCGACAATGGCAGCATGTAATGAAACAGCGGCCAGAGCTGCCTCTTACAGAACCCGTGATAGTACTTCTCAAGAATGTCCTCGGGAAGAAAGGCCGGGACACACTTGAATCTTTCAAGTAAGGTCTGCGACACCTCCTCCTGCTCCTCCACATCAACATTCACGCGAAGCGAACCAACGTATATCACCTCCATGTCTTCAGGGAGCCCGTCCTTGAGTTGGAGAAGCAGCGACTCCTCGTCCCACGAGAATGACCAGCAGCTCCCGTCCGGCCGCCGCTTGCCCACAACCGGTAGCTGGTTCCCGACAATGATAATCCGATCCTGCACGATGGACGACTGCACGTCGGAGGAAACGCTGTTCGCCTGGTCGTCATCAAGCTCCGAGATGATCCCCGGCACCGTCATGACCCTCGGAAGCCGTCTACCGCCGCTTGCGCCGCCCATCGCCGGGAAGTTCCCCGACGCCAGATCCAGTAGGTTCGTGTACGATCTCGACAACATCTTCGCTGCCTCTCCCGAATCAAAAGAAGAAAACTAGAACAACCAAAAAACAACACAAGAACGAATCTTTCCGTCATACACTACCTCGAATCCCCCTCCCCCAAAAGAAAAAGGGAATGGAAACCGTTGGAAACAGGAAAAGAACCGGAAAATCTCACCTGAATGCTCGGAACCCGCGGCGTTCCTGGAGGAGAGCGTATGCTGCCTTCCCCGGCGACGCAGGGGGGATTGGAGAAGGTAGGAGTTTGTGTGAGGGAGGAATGAGAGATCTGGGAGAGGAGGGAGGAGGGAATTCTAGGGTTTGTGGTCGATGGAGAGAGGAGAACAGAAGAGGAGGAGAAGGAGGGGGGGAGGGGCGGAGGACAAAATAATAAAATGGAAATATGCGAGGAGGTGATGAATAAATAGTGGTCAATTAATAAAATTTAAGAAACGGAAATTAAGAGAGAGAGAGGGAGGGAGGAGAAGAGGAAGAGGATAACGTCGGGGGACAGCTGGCGTCAGGCAGCCAAAAGTCACGTGTTGCAGGTGTTAATCGGACGGATGAAAAAGGCCCCATTTGGATGGATCCGACGGTCGGGACCAAGGATTTTGGATAAGACATGGTGAGCTGGAAGGTCTTACGATGACGTAATGAGTGACGCGATTCGTGATGGGGATACCTATACCCTTTACCTTTATTGATTTGACGAATGTATCCTGAGTTGGCCTTTGTCAATGGTGGAGGATGGGATTTTGGGGGAAGGTGAGGGGCGTTCGTCGAAATGAGGTGTTTGTGGAATCGACGGAGGTTGACTTGTAGCCAGACTTCGTGAGGGAGCAGCGGGGAGTGTTTTTGTTTGTTTTGTCGGTCAAAGTACGACATCGGTGATGGGGTGATCCCGACCGTTCAGTGATTGAGATTGGACGGAATGGACAGTTGGATATGTGTGTGGACTGAGTGCCGGAGAAGTTGGTGATGTGATCTACTTGGGAGATTTTTCTTAATATCATGTTCTGATGGAGATGTTGAATGGAACTGGGACATTGAAGAAGTTTCGGATTCTTCTCCAACTAAAAACGAACAAGCAATGGGAATAAGGGTTATCAACTAATATGGTTTAGATTATGTTGTTGTCGACTTTGTTTATTACAGAAAAAGAATGAGAGGCCATTATTTTTGGTGTGATTGGTAAGAAAGATAATTTCCATTAACGATGGGAAGTCAGACCCGGCTATTATTTTCATGAAATGGTTTTCCTGTGTGTATGATCAGATTCCCCTCGTTTCCATACACACTGGAAACACAATGATGGGGAGTTTAGTCCAGATCATGGTCACGTTTTTCACAATTGAAAGCTGCTGGTTGTGGGGGAGGTTTATTCACTATTGTTTGGATGAAAAATGAGTCAGTCCTTGTGTGATTAGCAATTGTTGAGTTCTTCTCCCATTGGATGTTTACATTTCAACTCTGGTGGCTTAAATTTGAGCAAATGCTTTGTTTATCTTTTCAACCTGACACTGTAGTACTGTTTGACTGACTGTAACACTTTGAATATTTGCCTTTAAAGACTATTTTTTCTAAAGCTCCAAGCCGTGAGTGACTTGACTTGCCTTCTCAAAACAAGACCAAGGGAGAATGCTGAAGTTAGTGTTCCCACCAGATTTCAATAAAAGCTCAGATCCTAAATTTCTCACATCTACATGAGAGGATAAAAATTGACAAACATTTACTCGACCCTATTGTTGTTATTCCTGTAAAAGAATAGCACAACGCACAACGTGTGGTGGATACTAATCGTGAATGCCATTTACAGAAGATAGAGTGATCTTTTCCCCCCTTTTGTTTTTCTTCCTGTAGATAGAATAGAGAGATAAATGGATGGGGAGAGATACAGGAATGTAAAAAATTTGCATACATGAATTCTTACGAATTAATATCAATTGTTAGATAATACCTCATAAAAGAAAGATAATATCATATCATGATCGTCATCAATCACGTTTATCTGTATTTTTACGTAAGAATTCGTATACAAACAGAAGTAAAAAAGAATTATGTGTGTGGGTAACGATTAAAACAAATGGATTATGGGAGACAGTGACTGGCAATAGATGCATTAATTTAACAGTCCTATGTCCCTCCTAGATAATTCTACACGTGTATGATAAGGGTTTGGACTTGATTATCAATTTATCATTGTTGAATGGTCAATGACTGAAACTTTTCTGATGCTTTTAGGACACAGAAGCAACTGGTTATTAATTAAGTGAATGACCATTCTCTCAAAAAAGGATCAAAGTGCAAAAGAACTAGTCATGTTCCATTACTTTCCCACGTATAAGAAATCATCATGGGACCCGTAAAATATGTGAAAGTTTTCAGTGCCATTTAATCGTCGGCAGAAGTGACCCACCTCCTCTCTTCCATCTTTGGTTGATGGATTGGACGAACAAACGCAGAGACAACAACAACCTGGAGTGTTGTTATCTTATGGTTCGAGGATGCTGCTAAGGAAATGCTTATCCTTCATGGTTAGAAAGTCGGTTTTCCAGTCATGTTTTCCAGTTCGTCTAGGATTACTTGTCCAGTCTACTGATTAATCTATAATTCATGTATATTTTATTTTCATATTTGTTTATTTTGTACATAAATAATATTATTGGAGATGTTTTATGTAAATTTTACAGAACTTGAGGACTTAAAAAAATCTATGAAAAATAAAGAGTAAAAGAATAATTGTGTCAGAAAAGAAGAAATTTTTGTATAGAAAATTCTAAAGTTATGTCAAGAGGTCAAACACATATTTTCCATGTGCCTAAATACTAACAAAATATCAGTCAAGCTGTGGGAAAAGTCAAAAAAGATCCTAAATTACATGGACACCTGCCAGGCACTCAGATGCAGATCCAACGCCTTCCAAACACTTACACCAGATATTTTTGACTTGGTCTTCTTTGGATAAGATTCTTAATTGTAAATATCTTGTATTCAAAATTCAAGATTAAATTTTGTATTCAGATTTGTCATATGTCCTTGTAAGCCTATAAAATGACCCTTTATGTAGATCTATGGATCCCCAAGAAATGAAGGAAGGAAGTAAGGTTTTAGACTCTCTTTCTTTTCTTCTATTTTAAGAGATCCTGATGATCATCAATGTAATCTCAGGTTCCCTTCAATAAAAAGTTTTTTTTTAATTATGTCTTCTATTTCTTCTCTCCTATTCTTTTATTTTATTGTTTTACGTAATCATGAGTGACTAATCTTTTAGATCTAGGATTGAGATAAAGTTCATGTAATATTATATGTCATGATTAAATTGCTTTATGTTTTCTCTTTATGCTTAATGCTATGAATATGTTGGTTAGATGTATATTACATAGATCATTCAATGAATCGAAAAACTTTGATAGATTAACATTGATTTCATCTTTTTAGTCTATGCTTAGGGAAGATTTAGTGAAGGTTGTGTATATAATCTCAATTCCATCATATGTCATTTGATTTAATTGGATCTCTATTTTTTTTATTCCTTGACTTAATAGTCTATGGTGCATTGCATATAAACTATGCTTGTTAAGATAAGAATCATTGAATTAAATTATTTAAATCAATTGGAAAATATAGAGTGGATTTAATCATGCATTTATATTTACATGAATGGATTTAAAAATCCTAGTTCTTCATTTATTCTGAATTTTTATTAAGTGTTTAATCCTTAGTCATCATCTCTCTCATTTTTTCATCTCAATAATTGATAATAAATCTCTGTTCTTGAACACTTTTCTTTGTAGGATCGACCTGTATTTGCCACTTACTACATAATACGTCGTGCACTTACGGTAATTAAATAAGACACATCATCTACTAATGTATTTGTTTCACCTCAGTGGTTATACTTTCCGTATACTACAATCCGATTGATTATAAGATGAGCTTCGAGACGATCTGATCGATTATAAGTTGTTAATGAGATACAAGTTAAGACACGATGCTTGACATCAAGATGTTATTATTTGATATTTCAGGAGAGATGTTGATGATGCATACCTTAACCATTTTACTTAATTATGACTTATGCTACTGGTAATTCTCAGTAACCACAACCATAACCTCTCGACACAGCAACAACCAAACAAACCAGTGATCGCTACTTTGTTTGAAGGTAACCACTAATCACTTTGAATACTTTACTAATATTACACTATATATTGAACCAAATAGGAAATGAGACATAGAAAGTAACAATCCAAACCCTTTATGGGTAATTGTGACAAAGCCCTTGTGATCACAATAAAGTGATTTCTTTTTCATCACATTGCCATTATGGTTCCTCTCTCCTCATGCTGCATTCTCTAAAAAGGTTGGAGGAATTCATCGTAGACCAAAAGAGTAACCATATGGGGCTTCAACTTTTAAATTGAGATTTTTGTAGACGGATTTTCACCTATATTTTATTTTTTGACTCAACTTCTTGTTACACAATAACTAATTAAATGATGAAAATACCATTTTTTTTCACGACGTGTTGAAATAGAGTTGTAACATGAGTGTTTGTTGAATATGATCCGATTATTGGTTTTGATTTGTAACCGTATATCTTGTACAAATAGTATATATTTGCAGGTTACTCAGACTTGATGAATTAACTGAAAAACAACCGAGTTTCATATTTTGTTCTGCTTCCTTCACTGCGTCTTTTCCTTCACCTTCACCAATCAACCTAGATCATCTGGTGCTTGATTTGACATGGTATCAGAGCAGGTTTGATAGATTACCCATGCTTCCGCAACATTAGGTCGATGAGATTTTTTTTATTCTTGTGAGCATTGGAAAGTTGATTGACGTTTTGTGCTCAATCGATGTTTTTCCCTTTTGTTCTTGGAGATCGGATCTTGTTCTTTTGCATTATCTCTCATATTCGGTCGATATCTTCAGATCAATTGATTTTTCTTTGGATTTCTCATACTTGATTGGAATTTATTTTCCGATTGGAATTTTTTTTCTCACTGTCTACTTTTCTGGTCAAGTTTCTTTGATCAGATTTTTTTTTTTTGATGGTTGAAGGAAGCAAATCGGCGTCAAGAAATAAAACTTATGAGGTACCTTTTGATAATCCTTTCTATGTTGGAACATAAGAAGCTTCTGGTGCTCTGCTTATTTCAAAGAAGCTTAATGGAGACAATTATGTTTCTTGGTCCCGAGAGATGCGTCGGGCGTTGAATACAAGAAACAAGTTTGGCTTTGTTAATCAATCTATTTCACCACCGTCAGATGTTAATTCACAGCGTTACCAGCAATGGATTATTGCTGCTCTTGAACCAGATATTGCTGAGTCAGTTTTAGGCTTGGAAATCGCATCCGATATTTAGGAGGATCTTAAATCTCTTTTTGATGAAGGAACCAATTCCAGAATTTTTGAGTTAAATCAATCATTGAGTAAAGTTGTCCAGGAGCAAACTTCTGTAAAAGTATATTTTACAAGACTAAAAACAATATGAGACGAGCTTGGCAACTGTGACCCCTTACCATCTTGCAGCTGTGGTTCAGTTGGAAAATTTGTTGAAAGACAGAACATTTGGCAGTTCTTGATGGGGTTAAATGAGTCATATAATGCTATAAGAGGACAGATTCTTTTAATGAAGCCTTTTCCTGATCTTGGGGAGGTATATAATCTAGTACAACAAGAGGATTACAACTGTGGATTTTATGTTACTCCTTATACTTGCCTTGTTCAGGACCTTCAAACGAAGGAGATAATAGCCACAGCTAAACAAATGCTTGGATTGTACGTACTCTTTCGTGCAGATTCAGATCATCATGGATGCAATGTTGTTGTCTCACCTCAGATTTGGCACATGCGTCTAAGACATTCTCTAGACAAATCTTTTTTAAATAAATTTTCGTCTAATGCAGCTAATAAAACCAGAGAAGAAGTTCGTTCAGACTGTCCATTAGCCAAGCTCCATCGATTTTTTTTTTATAATAATGTTGTGAAGTCTTTGAAGCCATTTGACCTTATACATTGTGATATATGAGGTAGATTTTCTACTCCTACTCATGTTGGTTTTCAGTACTTCTTAACCATACTAGATGATTGTACTAGAACTACTTGGACTTTTTTAAAGCAGAAACTTTCATGTTGTTCAAAAATTTTCTTTCATTTATAGAGAATCAGTTTTCAGTTCGCATCAAAGCTATGAGGAGTGATAATGAGACAGAATTTGTTTCTAGAAGAATGGTTGATTTGTTGAATGAAAAAGGTATACTTCATCAAAGGACTTGTCCTTATAAACCCCAACAAAATGGGGTTGTTGAATGAAAGCACAAACACCTTCTAGAAATGACTCGAGCACTAAGATTCCAAGCATCTCTACCTATTAAATTTTGGGGCGAATGTATACTTTCAGCTACTCACTTGATTAATAGGATTCCAAGTTCTGTTTTGCAAGGAAAATCTCCATATGAACTTTTGTTCCTTAAGCCCCTGATTATTCATTCTTAAGAGTTTTTGGGTGCTTGGTTTATGCTATTAATCCTACTCCAGTAAATAAGTTTGATCAACGTGCCATTGAAGGAGTTTTTGTGGGATACACTTATGGTCAGAAGGGCTATAAAATCTATGATATTGCTGCCTAGAAATTCTTTGTAAGCTGAAATGTAAAATTCTATGAAAATATTTTCCCATTTAGCAAGTTTGCTAAGGAATTCAATGAACAACCATTACCAATTTTTAATTCTTCTTCTAGTATTCATGAAATGTTTACTACAACAAGATTTTGTCCTCATGACGAAATTATTTCCCTTGATGATACTCCTAGAGATTCTTCTACGGGTGACCTTAACGTCACTTCAAATCATGATGTTATCTTATCACATGAGGATTTTATTCAGCAGCAAGCAGATTCAACTGCTTCTCAGGATGACGCTGATGAACCTGTTGTTGTCGTCGGAGACATTGGACGGCCTCCTGTTGTTGAAGTTAATACTTCATCAACTAGGAGGTCAAACAGGTTAGGTCGACCACCTAACTATTTGAAAGATTATGTTTGTTTCAATGCCTCTAGTTCCAAATACCCGATTGTTGATTTTATGTGTATCGATCAACTCAAATCTAATCATTTTGGATTCTTTGCTTCTTTGTTGGGGAAATCTGACCCGAGAAATTATCGTCAAGCCAAGGATAATCCAAAATGGACAGCAGCTATAGATGCAGAACTTTGTGCTCTCGAAGAAAATAATACATGGTCTATTGTTCCTCTTCCTCCAAGAAAGCGTGCCATAGGATGCAGATGGGTTTTCAAAACTAAATATAAGTCAGATGGGAATATTGAGAGGTACAAAGCTCGTTTGGTGGCCAAGGGATATACTCGAAAGGAAGGGTATGATTACAACGAAACTTTTGCTCTAATTGCCAAGCTAACTACACTTCAGACTATTCTAGCAATTGCAACAGTCAAGGGATGGCATTTACACCAAATTAATGTTAATAATGCTTTTCTTCATGGCAACCTTGAAGAAGAAGTTTATATGGAGTTGCCGCCTGGAGTTACAAGCAAGGGGGAGAACTTGGTTTGCTTGTTAAATAAATCTATATATGGTTTGAAACAGTCTTCGATGAATTGGTATTTTAAGCATTTGGAGGCTCTTGAATCAATGGGTTTCAAGAACACAAAATCAGATTATAGTTTATTCACTTGCAAGACGTCTAATTCTTTCCTGACCATCTTAGTTTATGTGGACGACATATTAATTACAGGAGATCAAGAAGAAGGAATTGTTTTGCCCAAGGAAAAGATAAATAATGAATTTAGATTGAAGAATCTTGGTGATCTGCGTTATTTCTTGGGCATTGAAAATTTTCAAAGTGATAAGGGCATATTTCTTTCGCAGCAGAAGTACATTATGGACCTCCTTCATGATTCAAGACTTATGGGATGTAAAGGTCGATCAACTCCAGTGGATGATATATCGCAATTCAATGGAGATAGTCAGTCTATTTCAGATCCTACAGTCTATCGCAGATTAGTGGGTAGATTACTGTACTTGACCGTCACAAGACCAGATATAAGCTTTGTTGTGCAGCATTTCAGCCAATTTATGTAGAATCCATCTGAAAGTCATTTAAGGGGTGCTTTAATTGTCTTACATTATTTAAAACTACAGCAATGAAAGGAGTTATGTATCATTCTGAAAGTGAGTTGCAGTTAGCTGCTTACTGCGATTCAGACTGGGCACGGTGTCCTATTACGTGCAGATCAGTGACAGGTTACGCTATTTTTCTTGGCAGCTCGTTGATTTCCTGGAAGTCAAAGAAGCAATCGACGTTTTCTTGTTCTTCTTCTGAAGCAGAGTTCCGAGCAATGTCTACCATGGTTAAAGAAGTAACATGGCTTCAATATCTTTTAACAGATTTACAAGTTGATCAAATTGCTGCAACTCCCTTAGTTTGTGACAACACATCAGCAATACATATTGCTGAAAATCTAATTTTTCATGAAAGAACTAAACATATTGAGTTAGATTGTTACTTCATTCGAGAGAAATTTCTTCAAAAGGTTATTTCTCTTAATTAAATCAAAAGTGCCGATCAACTTATTGATTGTCTCACAAAACCACTTACAGGCCTTATACTATTTGATAATTTGCGTAAACTTGGGGTGCTTGATATCCCCCCCTTCATTTAAGGGAGAGTGTCGAAATAGTGTTGTAACATGAGTGTTTGTCGGATATGATCAGATTATTGGTTTTGATTTGTAACCGTATATCATATACAAACAGTATATATTTGCAGGTTGCTCGATCCTGATGAATTAACTGAAAAACAACCAAATTTCATATTTTATTCTGATTCCTTCACTGCGTCTTTTCCTTCACCTTCACCTCTCGACCAAGATCTTCCGGTGCTTGATTTGACACGACGACAACAATGATAGACATTGGCAACAACCATGTTAGGTTGATGGTCAATGATAAGTACATTATGTTGACCAACAAGTTCATTGAAAATGACATGGGATCTGAATTTTTTTGATATCAATGATAACGATTGTAAATAATATTAATTAGTTAACTCATATCGTGAACAATATGATCGTATATAAGAATTAAAATCTGACGTTTTGACCAGAAACTCACTCTTACGAGTTTCTTAAAAAAACAGACAGACGTTTTCAAAATTTTACATTATCTTCGAAAACTGACGTTTAGATAAAAAGTACAAGATTTTTAAAACGTGTCTGTTTCTTAAAAAAACTCATAAATCGTTAGAAGTTCAAACTCATAAATCGAACCAAACGCCCCACATGCAAGTAGTAGGCCTGAATACAGGCATTCTGGTCTTTACGATTCCTGCAAGATTTTCAACAAACGAAAGAGAGGGACGGAAGGACATATGGATAACTGTCACGAGGGTTTTCAGTCTTGGATTGTAGGGTGGGTAGAAACAATCAAGAATGATGGAATTGTAAGCAACAAATCGGCTAACTTCTTCTTCTTCTTCTTTCACCAATGATGGTGTTCTAGTGACTGCAGATTCATCCGTTAGAAACAAAAGAATAAACAACCATCAATCTCGCGGGACATGATGTGCGTACTCGCTAGAGTAAGAACAAAATGTTTCAGTCTTACAACAACCGTCTGCTCCCAAGACTCCACTGTGTGCGACTGCTACGAGTTTTTCATCATCACCATCACACAGTAATATTTTCAGCTCAGCGTTACTTCTGATATGCTCCAAGACTGAGAATTAATCACTCTACTCTCACCCATCACCAGATGATATCGCAGTTTCTCCTCCCTAATTCCTCTCTCATGACCTCTCCTTCACAGGAGATAGAAACGTGTAGATCTGATAGCAAGGCACTTCTCCAACAGAAACTACAGTTAGCCAGAGGTGTTTGGTGAGAGGCCATGCTTCTCGATGAAGTTGTCCTAGTGGTGGAGGTTCCTCCAAAACCTTTGATTTGCCAGGGGAAAAGGAGCTTTAGACTATTTTCCTAAAGACGTGCTTTATACAAAAACAGACATAAGATCATGTCTTCAGGTCTGCCCCAACTTTACTTCGAGGTCGATATCTCAACAAACAACTCATATAACACTCCTAGGATGGGTCTTGGATCCCATCCGAATGAGCCATCGTTAATTTCCTGGTCGGCTTGTATTGATTTCTCTTTCTTTGGGAACCGTACCGAAAACAACTTTGTTCCCCTTCTCTTCCTTTACTTGAGTTCTCAGCAAAGAACCTTCTGATTTTCTGCACACGTGCAGCCCAACTGATCTCTACCGAAACCAAATATTTGTTTGAAGCACGTGTTCCTCGTTTGTGTCTAAAGTTGCATCAGGAAGTGTTCTTCTTATTTTGCGTCTGCTTAAAAACTGTTAGTAAGAGAATATATGGTTTAGTCTGCCAGGGCTTAATCATCATACGCGTGTATAAGTTGTAAGCATAGAAAGAATAAGCATATTCTTCTTTTCCAACTTTTTTGTGATCTTAGATAACGTTCTTCCATTACGCCAGGCATGATAATCTATTTGGGCTTTTCTTTCACATTGTGGGCTTTGGGATTTCGAGTTGGTCCATCTTCATGTGCTTCACCAAGGTCATGGGCTTCCGAAACTGGGCCGGATAACAAATCGAAAAACATACTCTTCCTCTACCGCTGGCCTCACCGACCATACATACGGAATACCACTTCATCTTGATTGTTGCTCATATATAAATTGCATGGTTCATGTTGGATCCTTCGTATATAGTTACTTATATTATTATAAACTATATGAGAAAAAAAAAAAATCTATAATTCCCAGAAAAGAAGTATACAACACTTGATTTAAAAGAAAAAAACATGGTGAGGGATTTGGAAGAAAATGAACTCCATGAGATTTAAGAGTCTATAATCCATACAATGTTTTCAAACCACCTAATCAATTGAACGGGTTGGATTCTCTCCACATCATCATGATGGAAAAGCGCGTAGACACTGCATGCTTGATGCTTCCCGTTTCTGCTTCCATTTTAAGGTCCTTTCTGGGAATATTCTTGACGGGATCGTAATAAAAAAAATACATTTTGATGTTTGACGTTTGTGTTTCGAATGTGATCTGTCCACATCATGTCACTACCCAATTCTTTAGTCCTTGGAAGTTATAAGTTTCCACGGTAAACTTTCCCAAAATTGAGCTCCCGATAAGCTCATTCTTACATAAACATAAAAATAATTATCAAATGGGGTACCAAGTGGAAGCATAGAAGAAAGTCCAAAACCAACACGCAACAAGCACATCTGAAGTAGAAACCATAAACATTTAAAGTTTAAACCACATCATATCATCAGCCATTCATGTACAATTTACTCTCATGGTTATTAGTTTATTAATTTATTTATTACACATCCAGACCTACCAAAAACCTAATCCTTAAGGATAAAAATTCAGATTTGGTAAATAAAATGACAAAACCCCAATAAAAACTAAATATCAAAATTGTATTTGCATGAAATGATGAAAGAGTCAAAATATCTATGGAAAACCCTAATAAATGTGGAAACTCCGGGAAAAAAGGAAGAAGCTGTTGCTGCAGTTACAGAAGATGAAGAAGGATGTTGCAGGAGGAGCACTGAAAAAACCCTAACACGATCAGTGGCCAACTCCAGGGCTTGGGACAGACCCAAGCATCCTGTCTCCGGTGGCCTCCCTGTGACTCAACAACGCTTGCGATCTCCAGCCCCTGAGCTCACCAAAGCCACTGGGAAGAGAGCCAGTGATCACCACGTCCTCCATGCCGCTCTGCAGGGATGGGACCTTCCTGCCATGTATGCAACTTGACATGAAGAGGAATATAACCATGAAGACTGTGATGACCAGTAAATGCCTTTTGTCAAACCCCATGACACGGGAAACTTTGATGTGTTGGTGGTTGAAGAAGAAGAAGGAGAAGGAAGTGGCTTTGGAAAACAAACAGAGGATAGAAGAAGAAGATGATGATGATGAAGAAACAAGAATTTCAGATGAAGAGAGCAGAGATACTTGGGTTTTTGTAGATTGTTTATGTGTGTTGGGAACGAAGAAATGATACAGAGAGAAAGGCGTGGGGATCAAGTTGATTGGGTACGTCACTATCATTATTCTAGGCAATGGATATTAACTAGGTCAATTAATTATTAAGATATTAATTATTTAATATCATGGAGCTACGGATTCACACTGTTCGACGCACACGTTTTAATCGACTGAACTATTTTTTATAATTTAGTTCCGCGTGCATTCATTAACAGTTTGATTTGGTTTCGCATTTTGAAACCGTTTTTAACTATGATTCGATTATCGTATCAAATGACTTCATATCTGCATATTTTATTTTATTTTATATAAAATTAAAGTCTAAAATCTTAAATTCTTATTTCCAAACATCTTATATAATTTTATTTGAATTCCTTCCAACACTTTTATATTTTATTTATCAATCTAATGTATAAATAAACTCTGTTAAGTTTGAAAATAAATTATATTTAATTTTAACAAATTATATTTTAAAACATAAAGTAAATAAAATGATATAATTTGATGCTTTTATTTTTCCAATTGAATAAAAAATAGTGTTGAGAAGAAACTACTTTTTTTTCTTAATACTTATTTATTTTATTTTACCAAGTAAAGCTCAAACATTTTCGATCTTAGATATTTAATTTTTTATTGACACTTGATAATGTTTAATTTTAAAGAATTTTACGACAAGAAATTGATTTTATATAATTTGATCAACAATATAATATAATTAAGAATCAAACTCCACTACTACTGAAAAAGATTACTAAAACTAATAATGTAGCGATTGATGTACATCATTTGCTGTAGTCAAGATAGAATGATTTGACAACATATGGTGTTACATGACATCATTGATTATCAAACAAATATTTTTAAAGTCCATCGTCAAGATAATATGATTTGACAACACATGGTGTTACGTGACATCATCGATTATCAAAAAAAAATTTATATTATTAAATCACGTTTTTATAAATATACAAGTTGAAAACTGAAAATATTGAATTCAACTGATCTACTTTTGGACAATTTAATTTTAAGTACATACATTATTCGATTTTATTACAACATAAACAAAATAGATTTCTTTCAAAGTTCTTATCAAAGACTCAACTGAACCGAACGATCTCTACGAAGTACTCGTGTTGGATCATGAAAAGTGATACGCCGTACTGCAGAAGTCAAAAAAGGTATGATGAAGGTAACACTGAAGCCACTACCGCCGGCCGTGCCGGCGGCGGTGGCGGCGGCCAAGGGAAGTGCAAATTCGCCTCCCATTTATGTCTCACCGACCTAAGTATGCGGTTGGTTGATGGCGTAATAAAATATACGTGAGTCCTTGACTTCTCTCCTGTGGCCTTATGAGCTGCTGCAACTGGGCAGCCGGATTATTCGATCCCTTTTCCTATTTTATTTTTGCCAGAGGCGTAATTGTTGGATTGATTTTTGCATCAGAAGGGGGTGTAAATGCTTCGGTTCGTCGGAGGTACAGAGGCCGACAGTCGTGGATGGGGAAGATGGTAGAGATGACGACGGCATGGTGTCGGTACCGTGGCACCAAATTAAGATACTGTTTAAGAGGAGGGACGTGCTTCACTGGTAGGATTATTATTTTACTGTAAGATACTGTTGACACTTGTGGCATCTCCACTTGTGTTCTTCAACAATTATGTCGTATCCAACATGCAATCCCAACATATGCTTGTTTCAACGTACAATCATGTTTACGCCTGGGGGCTGGACCTCGTTCTTCTTTTCAAAAGTCTACTTTCCTCGCGGGCTGCGATGCATATGCAGTAAGTAGTGAGGTTGATTTGTCTGGATGTGAAGAAAACTAAAACCGTGTTCACTGCTTCTGAAAAGAAGCAAGCAGGTCCTTCGGAATGTTTTTTTTTTTCTTTTCCTTCCTGGAAATTTCAGCCGCCGCCCCCCCCCCTGGCAAGACCTCTGTGAGCTCTCCAAACCCTGGCACATGCAGTGACGGTGGTGTGGAGGAAAAACCCTACCGGGTAGGTTAGCAGGACTCCATCAGTCAACCTCGCGTCAGGTTGGACTACACACACATGCATGATGCATCCATCTCCCTTACCCCGACCTCAAACGTCAACCTCTAGAAAGAAAGATCAAAGATGGGTAGGATCAGAGGGTCCGAGGTCTGAGTCAATGTTTCAACAGTATTCTCATGAGGCCCCCTCGCCCTCCCTTGGCTGCAAAGGACAATGGAAAGACTGGAATCCGCGGAGTGGTGGAAGGAATCAATCGTTTAGATTAAAAGTTTGTAATGGAATCCGACAGCGAGAATAACGACAGAAGAAGGTCTGGGGAGGATTTCGGTGTCTCTGATGTCTCGACGTACCGTTTATTCATTCCTTTGATCTGTTCTCTTTTCCTTATTTTATTATTTGTTAGATCATGAGATATCATTTGTTTTTTTGTTTTTTTTAACGGTAGTAGTATTAATGTAAGACCTAAACGGTGAAGACCACCACTGTCAAGAATAAAATATAATAAACTATCCTACTTTTAGAAGGCATAGTCAAAAAATACATCAGTAGTTCTCTAGATAGTAGTCTGCTTTGTAAAAGTAGTTAAAATTTACAAAAAAAAAGAGAGAGAGCTAATATTATTTAATTCGCATTATCCTTCCATCGACTTTAGTTAGCATTTGGATCAACACAAATGTATTGATCCACATGAGGAAATGGTCCATAGTTAACATGGACTTGACTCATAATTACATAACAGATCCTAGTTGATCTATATAGATCTAGGAGTTGAGAAAGTAGTCGAGTCATTGTTCGAAGGAGGTTAGTGTCAGAATATATAGGAATATTGTGTTAATATCTCGATAATTGTTAAGAAAAAATGACTTCATCGTAATATAACCAAAGGTATTAAAAAATTTCAAGAAGCATGATATTCTCACCCAAATTGCAGACATAAAATGTTAAATATCTCTTCAAAGTAAAAACCTAGTCCAGTGCAATGATAAAATAGAATTTACATCATGTAGAAGAAAGCTCCAAATTGATCTAGATGGAGAACAACGAAAGAAAATAGACATTACAATTTCATCAGGTAAGCTACAAATAACACAATGGGATGAACCTTGTTAATCTTTTTTTAGCAAATTGGCTCGAGATAAGATCTTATCCTAACTTGCTAACCATATGTATACCTTCACTTTGAGTGGAGCTACACATTTCCAAATGAAGGTTTTAAATGGAGATCGTAAGCTCACATCATTAAAGATATTGTAACAACTTCTAAAGTAGCATTTGATACGTTGGAATGGAGACTAGAATGGAATGGAATAGAATAAGAGAATTTCATTCTGATGTTTGGTACAAAAAAAATCGTTAAAATAAATATAGGAATAAAATTCCCTTGAAAATCAAATTTCCATTAAACATGAGAATTTTATTCCTTCCCAAGAAGTAAGGAATTTAATTCCCAAATTCATTGAAATAAAAAAAACTCACACCATTTGACAAAAACTCTCGTCTTTCTCCCCTAACTACATCTATGGTTGCTACTTCCACCACTGTCGCCCTCCTCTCCTACTAGCTCTCCTCTTACTTTCAGTCCCACATTGCTCTCTCTGACGCCAAAAATGCCAAATACACACCTCACAACCCCCCGATCAAGGCATCCCTCAAATTGGATCTGGAGAGGTGTGCCGTTCTTTCACCATCAACAAAGGGTTTTGCCCCTGACATTGTGTTAAAGGCGGAGATGAAGGAGAAGGGGTACAAGGGGATGAAGAAGACGAAGATGGTGTGCACAACTTCAGAATCCCCTACTACCACATCCAACTCACAATCGTTGTCGCTGTCGTCGCCATCCACTCCTCTCCCACCAGCATTTCCTAGCGATTGGCTGGAGGACATCTTGATCTCGGTATCGCATTCCAAATTTAGATTTGGGATCGCTAGATCCACTCTGGATCCCGAAGGTCATAACTTTTGGTGTGTGGTTGAGAGAGGAGGCGCGAAGAAGGAGGAGAGACCATGAGGACCAAGGGGAACCGACGACGGTGGCGATGAATGGAGGTAGGAGGCACCGTCGCTGGAGCTTCGGGCGAGGAACTACAGATCACTGCAGCAGTAGCAGCAGCAACAACTAGTGCTTCAGTAGCAAGAGAGTGGTGGTGTCGATCCAATGTGCAACGTTAGGTGGGTGGAAGAAGCAGGTGAAGACAATACTCCCCTAGTCCAGAGAGAAGGAGAAGTTTCTGTAGTGGATTTGTATGGACGACGGAGGAAAAGAAGGAGGAGGTGGAGCATTTTGATAAAACTGTATAGAAAGAAAAGAGAGGTTTTGATTCGTTCCGTTCCATTCCATACCAAACACTTATTCCATTTCATTTCATTCTATTCCATCCCAAAGTTCTTTTCATTTCTTCCTATTTTCGTTCCAACATAACAAACGTTACCTAACAGTAAAGACATTAGACTTGGATAGAAACTAGAAAATCGAATCTTCAAATGGAGTTAAGTTGATGGAATTAACAATAACACCAAGTTGTGTTAACTGTCCTAGGGACAAACGAGGATTGAATCTAAATAATCTTGCTCCCAAATGAGGGAAAACTAATATCATCTGTGACCATGTCGGTGTTGGAAAAATCCTTAATACATTTTGATGATAACAAATGTCTATTGATTATTTGACAAAATAATCACTTAAGAAAATCTGATATACTCAAGTACTGAATATAAAAATCATTTATCAAAGGCACATTAGTCATATATAAGTAATATT